>JAWDEX010000001.1:1751952-1788048 GCA_035221805.1 Trichilia hirta | reverse complement strand
ATTATGATTTTTTAAATTGGGGTCTGCATATAATTTTCCTACCTTCCCTTTTTCTTTCTGTGCTGTGGTAAGGTGAGCTCTCCCTGCCACTCTAGCGATTGTAGGGCATTGGGGCTTTATTTTATCCTTGGATTATAGGTGACTCTTGATCTCTTTTGAGGCCTCCAGTATTAGCTGATGCATCCCCTTATCGCGTTGCTTCTTGCAACAACTTCTTTAGCCTTAAGGTTTCCTTCTCTAATTATCTATTTCTTTGCTTTAGCACTTATCTTTTTCTATTTTTCTTGGCATGTCTATTCTTATGCTCTTTTTAGCTCTATTTTTAGCTGCAATGATCCATACTCTCCAATTCTCACAGTTGCCCTGCTCACTAGTGGTGCGGTGGTATAGTCTTGAAGCTTATTCTCGTTTAAAGATTCTGTAGCATTTTCTTTATCTGCAAAATGGATAGGGTCCCCGTCCCTCTCCGTCTATAATTTTTTAGAGAAATAATTGCGATTGTGTCTGGCCATTCTGTGCATAAAATGTATTGAAAATTTTCTGGTTAATTGAAGACTTTTTGCTTGCTTTTTAGAAATAGTGCTAATTGTTGATGCCTAAATTTTTTTGAGGCAGAAATTTAGTGCATCACGCAAATTCTTTTGTTGTAGCTGGTTAATACGCTGGAAGAAGTGCGAGTTTGCCTCGACCCAAAGTTTCGTGGATTGTACCTATAGTCCAAATATGAAAACTAGGAGTAAAATTGGCTACCCAATGTAGAAACTTCAATGCTTAAGTCAATTGTAAATTAGAGCAAAAAAGGCTCAGTGAAAAATAAAAGGGTAGAGAGGGAGTATTTATAGCTTATACCGACTTGAATTATCGACTCAGCAATTCATTCTTTGTGTATGTAATTAGAGCTTTTTCTTGTTCTCTTTAGTGATCATTCTCTAGAAAGGCCAAAGAGAAGAATTCTTTTTGCACAATAAAACCAGTATTTATAGTGATCCTAACACATATAAGCATGGGAGAACGAGAACCTAATTGGACAATATGGGTTGACAAGTTATTTTACTATTATCTTCTACTGGGATAAGGTGGCACAATAAATATATGCAGTATATAGAATATGACATCCCAACTTTTAAACGAGATACGATAGTCTATCAATTCTTGATAAATGCACCTTAATTATCTATCTGAGTCCCTGTTTTTGTTATGACTAAGTTGATGTTGCCTTAAAATTCTAAAACAGTAGACACAAAAATATGTCAGTAATTTCAGTTTGCCTTCTTGTACAAATCTCAAGGGACGAAAAAGGAGAGTCTAGGAAAAGAAAACTCAACATAAAGAGTAAACAATTTCTCAAATTTTTTCATTTTAAAAAAAAACTAAATATTTAAGTGGAGATTATAGCCGAAAAAGCAAGAAAATTTATTCAATTCAAGCTTATGTTTTGTAAAATACACAAGTGAATACTAAAAATTAAGTATATACAATTATAAAAATAAACAATTTGTAAATGATTTTGTCACGTGTGACATTCTATTTACGAGACATAATATTATTTCTTATCCATTGGCCGTATTCAATAACTTTTTTGTTAAAATATTTTTAAATTGTATATATTAAATTCTTTATATAGTTAAAACTAAATATTGGTTGAATACTTTTTATATATTATTATAATATAATAATTTTTAAATTACAGTTATTATGAGAATGAATTTTTAAATTTTAAATATCAATAAACATACTCTACTAAAATTGACTTTATTGAATTCTATTTTAGAGTAGAAACAAATTATAATACAATATTAATATAATTTGTTTATTTAAAAGTGTAAATCAAGTAAAAATCTAAAAAATATCCCCGGTTAACCAGGATACAATTATTACACAAGCATCTACTTTCAGCTGTTTCAGTTAATTCCAATCAATTTTACCTGAGACAGTATTTAATGTTGCAGACCTAACAAAAGGAGGTTTGTCTGAACAAACATTGGCCAATTTACCAGTCTCCCGGCTAAAGTCGTTGCAGAACCCCTTGCCTCCTTCAGTGGGATGCTATAGGTTTCAAGGCGACGAATCAGAGGGCTGGTATTGATTGATCATGAATTTCAACGGTTATACATTGTTTGAGAAGGTCAACATGACTCGACGCTTCCAGTCCGAATAAGAAATTTTTGCAGTCAGCTCTCAATGAAGCTATTGTGATTATTATTTATAACACTCCGTACTTTCCTTTATTTCATGTTGACCCTACTTACTTCGTAATTCGAAAATTACTAAATGCTTGCATTTTTCTTTTTTACATTTTTTTTGATTTCAAAAACAATAATACTTTGCTTTCGAAGTTGCATGCTTTTCGTTATTGAAAAAAGAGAAAAAAAAAAATAAGAAAGTAGCTTGCTTTTCCAATATTAGCATCTAGAATATGTTGAGGATGACTTATCAATGTGCATTGTCTTACGTAAGACTGGACAAAAAATTAAAAAATAAATTAGTTAAATTAGTTAAATTCATAAATACCATTTGATTTTTTATGCACTAAATTTAAAAAATACAAAATTTTTTATTATATTCAATTTCAATAAAAAAAATCAAACAGAATTGCAAATCACACCTTTAAGTGATATCATATTACTAGAATTTGAGTGCCATAAACTCTCATTTTCTTTTTCTATTTTATACTTAAGATAGGCAAGATTAGAATATGTAAAACTAAAAAAAGAAAATCAAACATAATCGAATCAAATAATACTTATTTTCAAACTTAAGTTTAATAATTTAATTAATTATAATACTTTATTTTATTAAAATTAATATAAAAATTATTGTCACAATGACAAATTATTTTTGCATTACTTAATATATTAATATTAAAATGAAAATTTTTAAATTTAGTAATATTCTTTTAATGAATATTTATTTTGTCCCATTAATTAAGCGAGGGCTCTTCGGTTGATTGGAAAATATTATATTGAGAATATCATTTTTTTTCAAATATCTTTATATACACAACACAATTATCCAATACTTGGTGAAAGATCCATTTAATATGAATAGATAAAATATTAGTTCTTTTTATAAGTAAAGAAATTTGGGGACTTAAATGTCATTATCTCGTTTTAGTCTTTTGATCATTGCAAAGGAGCACTGTTTCATGCTGAAAACTGGAATGTTTGGATTGACTACTATGGAAAAGTTAGGCCTGGATGGTATTTTCGTAGATAAATAAAAATATAAGGGTAGTAATACAACCACGACTCAAATTTCACAAAAACGTGGTTAGCGACGTCAGAAGAGGGGCGCTGTAACTAACATGGAAGTTTGCTTTGCATATTGTTCTCTTTTGTCTTTCCCTCATTTTAATTTTATGCCGACTTTCAGTTCGCTTTTTATCTGTACTTCTACTTTGATATCAGTTCCCCTTCTTCTTCCTTCGTCTCTGCTTCTTCGTTCTCGTTAGTTTATCTTCTTCCTTTGTCTCCGAGGTTTTAACAATGGAGGAGCACAGCCATCCTCCCATGGAGCAGCTTCAAGACCTTGAATACTGCATACTCTAACCCTCCTTGGGATACGTGCCCTTCTCTTGCTTGATATTTCATTTTCATTTTCTTTTTTGGTTGGTTGATGTTTTAAAATGTTTAGCATCATGTGGAATGGAAATGAGCTTGCGTTTATTGTTGTTGTTGCAGAGTAGAGTGGTTTCAGTAGGTACTTACACTATTTTTACTGTGAGAATCTTTAATTTTTTTTTTCCCTTTTGTAAATGAAGCTTGAGTCAGTGATAGTGGCATTTTTGACTCTGTTTCAGCAAAAGAAACAAGTGTGTGTTTTTTTCCTTTTTTATACTGGAAAGCTGCATCTTTGGATTTGTTTTAGAAGCAAGGTGGCAGAGAAGGTGCGAGATTATGCTGAACTTCTGTTACTCAGATAGATGCGAGAAATTCAAAATTTGTTTAAACTTATTTGATTTCAAACCAAGTACTCTGTTATGGATTTATCTTAACAAGTTAACACCTTGCTCTTCTCATTGCAACTAATGATGTCTGGGGGCCGTAGTTGTAATGTGCGGTGTTTACTCCATTCATGATTTATCTTGATAGTTTTAAGGACCATGTCATGTTGGCCACATTGTATTTTGCTTTAAATTTTTTCGAAGGACAGGATCTTTGCGATGCCTTTTATACGAGTGATTAATCATCCTGGCTTTTGATGATGAATTTGAAAATTCTACCAATATCTTATTCAATCTTTAGGATAAATGGTGAGGTTTTTCTCAATATAATAATTGAAAACCAAAACCAAGAAATATGAAGTGAATTAAAGTGAGTTCTGCAATGACTTTGAATCCTGTCCTCCTTCTTGCGCTGCGTTCAAGGATAAGTCCCTAATGTTATCACCCCTAAAGCAAAAATTGTTAGTGAACAAAACTGGTTCTATTGGAACACCAATGAAGGATTGCATCAATGTTGAGTATATTAAGCAAAAAACTTTCGTCATTTTGTCAGTGGTTTGTCTGCATGTTTGATCTGATTTCTTTAATTTCTCATCTTTATTGACAATGAAATCCTTGCTTTGCGGCTGAAACTATCCTATTAGCATTTCAAAACTACATCCTGATACTGGGCACAATCGTGATGATCCCTTCCTTGCTAGTTCCAGCAATGGGTGGAAGTGACGTAAGCTGGTGTCCTGTCAAACTTTTCCCTTTAAATTCGTATTTCTTACAAGTAAATTCATACCGGGTGTTCAAGTCCGCTTTAAAAGAATATGTTTATCCCAACCTGCCAATTAATTATGCAGAAAACTCTGTCCTCGCTAATTGTTGGGTCCCACCAATGACATTCTAGGTTTAAATTCCCCTGCTCAGAGATTGACTTCCTGATTTCTTCATTTTCTTTCTTTGTCCAAATGTAATTGTAGCTGGATTGTTGAAGTTATTGTATGCGATTGAATTTTAGCTAGAAGTTACTTGTATAGGATTGAATTTCAGCCTAGAATATCTTGGTGAGACCTGTAACTATGGTAAGTCTTTTGTTGGTCTTTTCACCTGTATTTCTCTTCTTTTTGTTTGACACTTTGTTTCCTTGACCTATTTCCTACTCACACAAGCAGGGGAACAAAGCACTGGTAATACAGACTCTCCTTTTTGGGGCTGGCATTAATACACTTCTGCAAGCCCGTTTTGGAACCAGGTTGCCAGCTGTTGTGGGAGGCTCCTTTGCTCATGTCATTCCACTAGCTTATATAATAAATGACTCCTCGTTGCAATGGATCACGGATCGTCATGAAGTAAGTTTGGCAACCTTCTCTTTCCTCTTTTGCATTTTTATGGAACTACATCGAAGTCATTGGCTAATGTGAGGAATTTTTTGGTTGATATGGAAATGAACACCCTCAAGAATTAGTTGCCAACTTATCCTGACTGATGCTATCAATATTAATTGGAGTCCAATCTGGAATATTAATACGATTACATATCCTTCTTGAAAGTCAAACACTCTCATTTGATAGGGTAATTGAACGAAATTTTCATGTGATTGGTTTGCAGAGATTTATACAAACAATACGCACTATCCAAGGGGCTCTAATTGTGGCCTCAAGCATACAAATCGTCCTCGGTTACAGCCAAGTTTGGGGTCTCTTTTCTCGGTACATTTGGTTGCAAGACTCTGATGAAAGAATAAACTCCATATAATTATATTCTTGACTCTCGTATTGGACTTCCTCACAGGTTTTTCAGTCCTATTGGAATGGCTCCCGTGGTTGGATTGGTTGGCTTGTGTTGTTTCAACGAAGATTTCCTTTGGTCTGTATTGCTTTAAACAGGTTCCTTGTATCTAACATGTTTGTGAGAAGTGAAAAAGTAGAATTTTAAGAACTTGCTGCTATTTTTGTTGCTGAGAAGCAAAAAATTTCGACATTCTCAAACAGTGTAACACATTTTTCCTTTTGTCATGACTTCTATACTCTTTAATACTTAACTCAAAATTTGGCCATGGTGATATTTCCGTATTTCTAGTTGGGAAATTGTGTGGAAATCGGGATACCAATGCTGTTGTTGGTCATTGGATTGTCTCAAGTGAGTGTTTCATCTATCTGTTGGGTTCAATCTTACCGTGGCAGTTTGTTTCTTTTACATAGTTTATGGGGTTCTGACATTGCAGTACATAAAGCATGTGAGACTATTTAGGGAGCTCCCAATATTTGAACAATTTCCAGTCTTAGTTTGTGTAACGATCATTTGGATCTACTCTGTTATCTTAACTGCCGGTGGAGCCTATCGAGAGAAGCCAAATTTAACCCTAACAAGTTGCCGCACTGACAGAGCAAATCGTATATCTAATGCCCCCTGGTATATGAATCAACTCATAATTCTCTTGAATTACCTCATTTTTTTTAAGCTGGTTCTTGAATTTTGGTTACGCCATTTCAGGTTTAAATTTCCATACCCTCTGCAGTGGGGGCCGCCGACATTTTTAGCCGGCCTTTCATTCGCTATGATGTCTGCAGTTCTCGTGTCTATGGTTGAGGTACTTCTTTCATTACCGTAGGTGCTTCGGAATTTTTGTATTTCTGAATGTACACAGTAGTCACTGAAATGGTAACTCTTTTATTGTGCGCCACATTTGTTTTTGACTTCGTACGAAGTCCGCTGGTAGAGAATTTTTAATGGCTTGCTTCTTGTTTTGACAAAATTACTTCTTAATGCATACAGTCAACCGGAGCATACAAGGCAGCATCTCGGCTGGCAATTGCTACTCCACACCCTGCTTATTTGCTGAGCCGTGGATTTGGTTGCCAGGTGAGCTGGTTTGGTTCTCTTATTTATTTACTTATGAACATGCAACTTCCTAGGGAGGGGTTAACTAGTGAAAACATTTGAACACTCACTGATATACAAATTCTACCCAAGCTGTGCGCAAGCTCAATGTTGATTTCAAAGCAAATTATTGTCTTCTTTTAAATAAAACTTAAATATTGTTGTGAGTGGATAAACATTACATTCCAAAATCCCGAAAATTGGAAGAACTTTAAAATTTAGTTGAGATGCAAGGGATGATAAATTTTGGAATACTTAGTATTACTCTTATTGAATTTGTACATCTGACTCTCGTCATTGACACTCCATGTTTTAAATTTTCTAACTCTAATATATAGGTTTAGGTTGAATGCATCACTTTTTTCAGTTTCTTGATAAACTGAAGAAAATTGGATCCTTTTGGCAGGGGATAGATAGCCTTCTTGCTTGATGGTCTTTTTGTAACAGGCATTGGATCTACTGTTTCTGTGTAAGATGCACACTTGAATTAGAGCTGCATGCAGATTAGCATTGTTGTTTTTAATATGTTTTGTTCCTACGTCAGATAAACTCAGCAGAGGTCATGCCAATATTTTTGGGGAAAATGTAGATCTTCTTGGGCTAACTCGAGTTTGAAGCCGACGTGTTCAAATATCTGCCGGATTCATGATATTCTTCTTACAGACACAAGGAAACACAAGAGCCTCGTTTTGAGAACTGAAGTATCCGGCTAACGAATTTATTTACGTTCCAGGGAAATTTGGTGCTGTGTTTGCATCTATACCCTTTCCAATTTTTGCTGCGTTATGCTGTGTCCTCTTCGGACTTGTTGGTATGTAATAATTACATTCGCTCAAGACTTTTACTTTGATTTCTTTCTCAGTTTTTATTACCCTCCACAACACAGAATTCCTTGTTTCCAGCTACCGTTGGCTTTATTATTTCTTCGATTCACAAACATGAATTGCATGCGAAACCTATTTATCACTGGCCTCTCCCTCTTCCTCGGTATATCCATCCCACAATTTTTCAACGATTACTGGAATTCAAAGCGTTCATACCGATGCTGGATGGGTTAGTAGTTCTCTTCACCAGCAACTGTTGGTTTGATCATTGCTGTGTTCCTCGACAACATAATAGATGTTGAGAAGGCGAAGAAATACAAAGGAATGCTATGGTTTGTAAAGTTCAGAACATTCGAGGGAGATAACAGAAATGAAGAACTCTACACTCTTACCGTTAAATCTTAACAGGTTCTTTCACCCACGTAGCACAGGCTTCGGTTTCTTTCCCGGTTCTTTCCACCCATATAGACACGGCTAGTTTCCATCAAAATCTAGTAGAACCGTAAAGAAAAGCTTATTCCTTTTGCAATGCCGATTCCATTTAACCGGACTGACCTCCATCTCCAGAATCCACTCCATTTTTTTGTAAGCCCTGTCCATGTGTGCTTAGTTCAGGATTGTAGAAAAATTTGAATGATCTTATGTAGATGCAATAATATAAGAAGTCGGTTGATTCTATTCTCTCTCATGGGGTCAAATTGCTTTACATAAAAACAGGGCAAGGCTCACTTTTCTGCTTCAATTCAATTATCAGTCAAGTAAACTAAACGCTCTGAGTGAAGAATTCAATGGTTCCATGTAATTAAAATAATCACTAATGTTAATGATATAATTATTAATTCTCATACACGAATAAACTTTAAAAAATTAAAAAAGAATATTATATTTAACTCCTTATCAGTTACAATTTCATTAAAGCTCAAAATTCGTAATTTAATAGTAACGCTTGAAGCCTCAGATAGCCAGTCTACATGACATCAAAGCAAAATTCAGCCGGTAATTCCAACTTTAAGATCAATTATCCTCATTGGCTTCTCCGCTTATTTGATTGGGAAAAAAGGTTCAAACTTTATTCAAATCTGTAATCGCCGAAAACGGCCCCGTAGACCGCTGAAAATTCAGATCCATAGGTTCCTATCAGCAAGCGAAAAGATTGATATCGGTCCAATCATAGCATCGCCGGTCATTGCTAGTAAGCTACCAGCGACGTGGCATTGGACCTATCATGAAAAAAGAAAAAAGTAAAATTTTTCCAATAAAAAATGAAATGACCTCAGCATCCCATTTCAAATCACACACACAGCGGAACAAGAAAGCCCACGAGTCCCAACCAGCCACAGAACCCAAAGATAACGAATCCAGTGAGGGAGACGAATCAGAAGGCTTGTGGTTGTCGGATGAGAAGAGTAGGATCCCGAACGTTACCGCTGCTGATTAAGTGTCATACGGCACTTCCTATCAATTGGGCGTGCTTCCTCATCGGAGAATTCATCAAATAGAAACAATATTGAAACGTAGAAAGCTGGATTTAAAGTTGTACACCGTATAACCCTAAACAGCATATTTACGGTGAGGGATGAAGAAAACTCGGGATGGCGGGTTTATATAGAGCAGGGAAAAACCCTAATTGATTCAAAAACTTGTAAATTGTAATTTCGCGATGGAGCAGAAAGTTATGGGCCTGAGCTGATTGGGCAACCCGGCCCAGTATTTTCATATATAGTGGTGGCCCATAAATCTTTTCTGTTACTGGCCCATCATTATTTCAAATTTGCAATACAACCAACAGTAGGGCAGAAAACTTCGCCGTCGATTTCCTTTTAAATTTCATTTTGCCGCCGCATATATACCGACAAGACCATTGAGAAAATATAAAATTGTTTGGTTGTGGTTGAAAAATGTCTATAGGGAGTGACAAGAGTACGACATGGGTTGGGAAGAAACCTCTGAGACGCATCGGAGGAATGCCGGATGCGCTCTTCGTCGCCTCCGATCTCGGCTTCTCCGTCCCTCCTCCTCCTTCTCAGGTACTTTCTTCCTCAATAACTCCCATTTTTGTGGATTGTTTATATTCATTTTCAGTTTACAAATTCTTGGCTTTTGGATTCTATGTTTTTTGGAGTGAGGTTTTTCCTTGGGTAAATTGAATTGGAATAATGTATTGTTAAAGAATGAAATTGGGAAAAATTATAGCAAACCCGATATTCTTAATGTGTGATCTTTTGAATTAAATTGCTTAAATCAATTGTCATGTAAAGTATTTGAGGTTCTTAAATTCAATTGATGGATTTTATGTATGTATGCTTCAAATTTAACTAGTATTTTTTAATGTAGGAAGAACTCCAAAAGTTGGGAAGTAATGGTGAAAAAGGATATGAATTGATGAGAGTCTTAAGAGAGCTAACAGCTTTACGGAGGAAGATAGAAGATCGACAAGTGGAACTTCAAGGTCAAAGGTTAAGTATCCTGTATTTATGTTTCTCCTGTTTCAACGAGCTGAAGAAAAGAAATGAAAGCACTTGTATTATTTACTGCATATTCGTGGATCTCTGTTACGGAAATAGTTCTCGATTTGTATGTCGGAATTTTAGGATGATAAAAATGTGGCACATTTGAAGCACGTGAGCGAAATGAAAAAGAAGATTGAAATTTTATCAAGGATTACTACTATTCTCAAAGATGTTATTCAGAGTAAGGTAATATCTAATTCTTGCTCTGCTGACTCTTGACTTGAATATGTTGAAGTTTCAGAGACTTTCTAGGATAGACTGCGACTCCATTCCTAAGATTTAGTGCACCCATAGAATACTTGATTGCATGGATGTGCAGATAGAGACCTTCTCACATACACGGTGGTTTTTCTCTCTGTAGATTGAAATTGTTCTGTTATTAGAACGGCATGAACTCTAACATTGTTCTTTTTTGATACTACTGATTTGCAATCTAGAAATGTGTAGAAGATTGCTGTGCGATATCTGAAAAATTGCATCTGTATATTAGACGTGAATCCTAGGTTTATGGAACCATTGTGACCACTAGAAATACCTTGTCCAAATTTGTTATCTTCTCTTGCCTGCTCATTTATTTCATTTAACTTTTGCGTCTTTACAAATGATGTCAGGATCTCATTATAGCTCGTCTTCAACAACCCTATTCTCTAGATTGCATTCCAGTGGAAGCAGAATATCAGGTTGGTAATCCAAACATACTATTCTAAGCACAGTGGAGACTCATATATAGTGGAACCTTAGTTTTGACTCTGAATTATCTTATGTTAAATTGCAATTCTTCAAAACAGTCATATCTTTCATATTTTAAATTGCCCAAAAGAAAATCAGTGGGTTGATGTTAAGGTAATGCATAGGATTTAGTTTTTAGGAAGGGTCGATTCAATTTAAACCCTATTGATGATCCTTCCCTTCGGGCACTAGCCTTCACTGCCTAGAATATTGAAAAAATAGACTTGCTTCTTTCAACCTTATTGTCAGGAGTGGGATGAAAATGATAGAGAGTATATTGGATGAGATGCTCAGAATTGCAGTTTTAGTGAACATAATACCTTGTTTCAAATGGTGATTGATACTTGTGTCTGTGAATAGGCATGGTTATTTCAGAAGATGCTTATGGAAAGCTATTGAATAGCTATTTGGGGTCTTATCTCTGGGAAACAAGAATGGTTTCTTGTACTTGTCATTTACAGAAACAATTCTCAGAATTACCGATGAAAGCTTCCAGTGATTATGGAGCCTTGACAGCTTCTGTTGCAGATTTCCAATGGAGTCTGAATTTTAAGGTGCCTCCTTCAGTTGGGAGGGTATATTTCTGGAACATTTGTTTTCTTTTATAGTTTTGAGCATATTTGCATTCCTTTCCTACACTTCGCTAATTTTGAGTATCATTTTCCCTTGATGCAGGAGATGCTTCTCTCAATTACTGTTGCTTTAGCATCATGCACCTGATTCTTTGAAGCCATGTCTGCAATGAGAGAATCATTTGCAACCCTACAACATCTGCGGGTTGGTAATTTGGCCTCATCGATGCCAACGACACCAGCAAAGGATTCCTCACAAAGAGTACCCGGTGGGTCTGATTGTGTAACCCCGCCTACTTGGAGAAATGAATCATGCTTTGATGACTTAGCTATCAAAACCACAAGAAAAGATCTTGAACAACAAGAAGCAGTGGTAGAAAATAGTGAAGTGAGTGACGTAAATCAGTTTGATGGCGCAAGCAACAGGAGATTGTCTTGGCCTCTTTCGGTTAAAAAGAGTGGTACTTATGTCTAGAATGTGTCACGTCACATATTGTAATTTCCTTATTGTAATACGTATGTGGGTATTATTTTTGCCGCAATGGACCTTCCATTGGCAGCATTATGCTCGTTTGAGAGAGGAACACTCAATTCTTTTGTGCCTATTTTGTGTTAACTCAAATATTTTCTTCAAAAAGTGTGTTATTTGGTATGGTTTGTGCATACCGTTGTGAGGAAAGATAAACATAGTGTCTGTGGTCCTGCGGAATGAAGAATCAGTTTCATATGTTTTGGTTATAGGCCTAGCAATATGACCAATGGGCCTTGATGTTGCCATTCGGCCCATTTGTGAATCACCAATTTTAAACCTTGAATTCTGAAAGAGAAGGGTAGCTTGGTAGTGAAAGGTAGTGCCATTCGCCCCATTTGTGAATCACCAATTCCAAACCTTGAATTCTGAAAGAGAAGGGTAGCTTGGTAGTGAAAGGTAGTGCTTCCAATGCGTTACAATAAAGCTGATGGACTGGTAGTTTTGCCTCACGTTTTTGAACATTTTCTGAAGCCATTTGATGATTTAAATGCCCTTTTCTGGTTATGTAACTACAATTCCTTATACTTTATTTCTTCTGTCTATGCAAATAGCGAAGGCTGCGTTTTTTGTTCTTTCAATTTAATTAAAGAGACGAATAAACTATAAAGGGTTCGTTGCATTATCTCTAAGCTAGTTGGCTACGTGGAGCACAATTGAAAGATGCTGCTGCAAACTTTTGTCTCTCTGTCTTTAATTTCATATAGCACCCTCTCTGTGTTATTATCAAATAGGAAAACTGCGCCACCATTATTCCTAACCTTGAAAGAGGGAAAAGGACTGCAAAAGATTATATAATCCATGCATTTATTCTAAACTAATTGACAATCACATGCTGAGCTAAAGTTTGATTAGCTAAAGACGGCTATTAATTCCAATCCTAAATTTATTTTAAATCGACCACATTGTTTAGTAATGCTTACCTTGCCTCTCTTTTTTACCACATGGATTAGGGGATTCCAATCTCTTTATGTTTTTTCAATACAAGAAGATTTTCAAGTTGAACCAGAATGAATTTTTAACATACTTATAATCCAAAATGAAGATAAATTAAAAAAAAAAAATTAAAAATTAAAAATTAAAACAAAAACAAAAACATAAAACGTGTTGTCTCCGTGTTAACATGATTGCTTGCATGATAGTCAATCTTCTACATATTTGTGAGATCTTGAGTTTAATCCAAAATGTCACTTTATAATCTTAGATATTACCATAATTTATAATCCAAGATAGAAATACAAAAGTAGGTAAACTTCACATGATTAAATTCCATTTGCTTAATTATTAGCTTAATTAACAATTAACAAAACAAGAAATCTCGCCAATCGATCATGAATCATGCAATTGAAATGGACCCCACCAAACAAAAAACAACTAACTCCTAAAACACAAGTACACGATACATTGCATTCTAAATCCAGCCAATGAGCCAAGCATGATGCAAACCAGTTGCATGGCAACGACATGAATCCATTTGCCTTCCATGTTAAACCAGACGACGATTTTATCACTTCGGACCATCATGAGCATGAATGCATACATGATTAATTCTCTATACCTGTTTTATACTATTATATTATACACCATTCCACTACAAAACAAAAACCACTTCGCAACCGCTCCAGTGGCAGTAGGTCCTACCACGACATCACAATTTTGATTCTTTAGATCATATGCGTCCAAAATGCTGGTGGGTCCCGACATCCCATGATTTAAACTGAATAGTGAAGGTGCGTGGGGTCTGAAGCGGTAACCATGAATGGCAAAAGTGGACGCGCAGCACGCAACAAACGTTGATCTTATCCGTTCCCGGCCACAGGGTGGAGACGACAGGAGACATTCTCGCGTACATTTGATAATGTTTTCGAGGGCTCAGGACTTAGTTGTGAGTATTTTTTTTAATTTTTATTTCAATTAGTAAAATAAAGCCAATGTAATTAATGGTTTTACTGGTTATATAACAAAAAATATAATTCAAAAGTTGCTTTACTGCAATAAAATTATACAAGGTTAAATATTCGTAAAATAAAAAATAATATTTATTAATTCTGTTTTTAAAATTTAAGTAGGAGGGAGGCAGGTCAGTCAAGAAGGTTGACAGCATTTAAAGCTTAAGCTTTGGTTATAGAAAACAAAATAATGAAGGCAATCGCAACATAATCCATATATAAAGAATAAGGGATATGATACAATACGGCCCGAATATGATACGACCTTTAGGTTTTCTTTATTATTATTGTATTTTCAAATTTTTTCGTATGCTTTTGAACTTTTATTTAATGGATTTTTAACTTTTAAAATACAATTCTTATTTGTATGAAGTTAAAATATAATAAAAATTTTTTAAAAATATATCGAAAAACTTGAATTTTATGTTCTTCTTTATTTGCTAACTAGCCGGCTGAAATGGAAGGACCAAGAAGCATCAAGTCCCAATAAAGGCAATAAATTAAACAATCTTCACTTCATTTACTAAATTTAGATTAATTATGACCAATTAATCTCTAAAATTTACAAAAATATTATTTATTTTCAAATGTGATAAATTAGATAATAAAACTAATTTCCCAAACAAGTAACAACGAATTTAGAAATTTATTTACTATCTTTACAAATTCATCTTCAATATGAATTTCACAAGTACCCTCATTTTATATATCTCATTTATTGTCAATGGCCATCTCAATTTCTTATGTTTAATCTTAAACTGATTCTTATTTTAAATTTTAAATGCATTTAAAAAAAAAGCCGTTTATTTATTATTATTATTATTATTGTCAACAAATTGTAACATATATGCATGACACGTTGGTATGTACGATTCGTACACACACCGAAAGGACATCCACACGAGGTACACGAAAAAATATACCGTCACTTATTTCTCGGTAATTTTCAGGTTTTCATTGCCTCCAACTTGCAGCTCACTCTTATTCCGTCTTTCGTGAAATCCCTGCGATTTTCTATTTTGTGACAAAGACAACTACGATCTTCATGGCTGAAAGCATCTGAACCCGAGACGTTAAGTTTACCGTTATGCCCCTTCAAACTTGATAGACGTAAACAGAAACATCATTCCGGCCACCATACGGGTCCTCGACGTGTCACACGGCACCTCCTCGACGCTCTTCCAAGCCTAGCAATCCTAAAATTCTCTTTCTTCCTTCGCAGGTTCTCTTTTGGGGGAAATTCATAAAACAAAAAAATAAATAAATAAATAAATAAAATAAAACTCGAAAGTGTTTTCTTTTTATCTCAGTCTGACTTCGCGTAGAAGTTGGTTGGACCATATTTCTGGTTCTGGTTTTGTTTTTGTTTTAAATGTTTGTGTCCGGTTCTTCTTGGACGTTGATCTCTTCCCCTCTGGCGGCCGTTCATTTGTTCACCGTGGATACTTTTGTTATGAAGTTTGGCTCTGGGTTTTTCATTTCCTTTCCCTTCACTTCCACCTCCACTTCAATGGAATTTCCTCTATCAAATTCAAGGTTCCTACTCTCTTTCTTTCTCTGTCTCTACGTTTATACGCATGAATGTAATTGCATATGTTAAATAGACATGCATTTATGCGTATAAAGAATTCGTGTATCCTGTGTATTTTGCATTTAATGTACTCAAATGTAGCTGATAAACAATGTTTTTTGTTTGTCATTGGCAGTGATTTCTAATGGTTTGAGGCTGAAGCCGGGCTTGGAAAGCAATTCCGATGGGGAAATGCCACGATACAAAATGTGTTTTGCCTTTAATAAGTCTGCAAATTGGGTATGATTGTATTTTTCCAAATTTGCATTTTTTTCTTTTTTTGGTGTGTTATTTGACTTTCCCTATGCTTTATCATAAAACAATTGAGGGTAATGCTATTTTGTGGGAACCTATCTTGATTATATTGTTCATTGTCTAATAAAAGTGACATGGTTCATTGGCAAGAGATAGCACACAGAGGCAATGTAGCAATAGCCCGGGTGGGATTTTAAACCTGGGAATTCTAGTTTATTTAGAGAGTATTGGACCACCTCGACAATTGGTTATCTAATTTTCAGTGGAATATGAAACTCAGAAGTTGATTATTGGGGTTACATGTTTTAATGAAATTTGTGGAGTTAATTTCAGTTTTCCGGAAAGATCCAAACTTAAGGTCGTGCCATTTCAATTGCTCGTGTCACTTCAATATATATCAACTATGTTCTCAGAACAATTTCCTCTGAGTTCATAGATTTCTTGATATGGCGGTAGTTTTTATGCATTCGGAGACCTATGTGTCACGGGGATTCTGTTGATAAGAGAGTCGCTAGATGGCTTATCTGTGTCAATGGAATGTGATTCTCTGATCTGTCTCGTCAATGAGATTTGTGCTCTTAGGATGCGTGACGTCGGCAAAGGGTTAGACATAATGACTGAATTTTATTGTAGATTAAGATGGTCATGTAAATATGGTCTACAATATAAATTGGTTGGTTGGCATTCAAGATGATTCTCGTATGTTTGTTTCTTTTGATTTAATTTATTCACAAGCATTTAATGTTATTCCTACATAAGCAATGCTTAAGAGGTTTTGAATGTCTAAAACTTAAAATTTCTGTATCATGTTAAAGTTTGGGTGTTGCTAGTCTCAACTATTTGAAGCTCTTTTTCTTTATGATTAAGGAACTACTGTTTCTTTAGTGTGGTTCAGCAGTTAATTATGGAGGATTATTGGTTGATGCAATGGATATTGTATGCTTGGCATACCTGCAAAATTCATGTGTTTTTATTAATGCTTGCAGAGATTTGCAATCTTATCTTTCGGATCTTAGTATTTTCCTGGCTGTTGAAAGTAACATATTCTACATTTTGGTGGACAATCGGCCATGGCTGAGGGACCTAGGTTCATGACCAACACACATGTGGCAATTAATGGTTTCCAAGGTTGTTAAATAAGACTCTACCTATCAATAATATCTCTTTCTCTCTTTTTCTAAACCGACAATAATCATAACTCACAAAGGTTAAGTTGCTGTTTCTTTATTTGCAGTCCAGGTTATCTCCTTTTGCATAGACAAAGGCACATAGGGAGAGAAAGGAGGGGAAAGATACTCATTCCAAACCTACCTCTGATAAATCTAAAACATTGGAGGATGGTTCTCCCTGATTGATGCTGCCACACTGTCTCGGAAGAGGGTTTTCCTGCCTGTAAAGACATTGTGGATCCATTTGCCTTTAAGCAGCGAGTTGCATAGGACCTTGTATGGTTTTATTGTATTTGAAGTTGCATGGAACAATGTTCGGGGCATAAACTACTTGAATGAACTTCAGGTACCACCCCTGGTTTGCTTTCCCAAGTTTGACTGTAGTGAATTATAGACATCTTTTCTCAATGGTTTTTTTGTGATTTGCAGACTGATACATCACTGGCTATAGAGGCTAAATTTATGCAAAGATGGGAATTTGATAGCATAGCTCAAGCTGCAAGCAGTATATCTTCGTGGTTCTCAGGGGCACTCTATGAACAGTGGCAATTGAAGGATTATCTAGATTCTGCTATTGGTATTATTTTTTCCTCTCCTGATGTTTTGGGATTTTCTATGCATACAGGTCTTTGTAGCACAAGTCTCTGTCTTTCAATATCAGATGGCTTGATCATAATTAGGTTACACATTGCTGTTTAATTCACTATGAATATCACAGAATGCTTATGCAAGCATTATATAGGAATGAAGGAGCTTATACTGACGTTATCACATTTTTGTTTTAACAATTTTAGGAGAGTTTTCTGTGATGCAAAAGTTCACTATGAATATCACAGAATGCTTACACAAGAATTGTATAGGAATGGAGTTATACTGATGTCATCACATTTTTTTTTTTCACTTTTTTTAGCAGAGATTTTCTATGATGCAAAAGAAGAATTTTTAAGGACTACAACCCCAGTTGATGATTATGAGAACCCTTTCCATCATAATCAGTGCATTGAAGATACTTCTCTTAAATGCATTGTTAACAGGTTAAGTACTTGTACTGGGACTACTGGAGGTAGAACAAGTGGGTTGCAGACACCTCCAAATGGCCCTTACAAGAGAAGAAAAGTAATGAAGTTTACCAGTGCTGGAATTGAAATTGATATGTATACTGAGGAAACTCCAAGTGAAATTGAAGACTTGTGAATGTGAAAATACTGTAGAAGCCACCCAGTCTCGTGATGTTTTGATTTTGTTCAGGTTCAACAACCGTGATCTCCCATTTAAATTGAGGCAAGTTATAATGTCTGTTCTGCATTTACTCACTCTTTAGAGTCAGGGCTTCCATCTTCGGTTATATTCCTCCAATCAGATCCTGGATTTCGTCATCTATATCAGCCTTGGATGTGCCCTCTAGGATACGTGATGATCTCTGTGGTCATTGTTCTGATAGGATTTTATGATTTATACAAAATGTCCATGTTCTTAAACCAACTGCTTCTCGATTGTGTGGGTCTCTTTTTGATTGGATAGAAACTTGGTAGATGGTATCGAGAATCAAGTACTTAGGAACCATGCTACTTCTGCATAACTTTCAAAAGGCTATTAAGTGGTTCTTAGCAATTACACGTACCACAAGGTACTTTTTTGCTGTTATCACTCGACCACTGGCAGAACCTTTATGGAGATTTTGAGCTTCCTTCTTCCAATGTGGAACATGTGCATCCTAGTAACAGAGAGTTTCTGCTCAGTCATCTGGGCTATAATCAATTCTTCTTACAGTCCAGGGGGTGACATAATAAAAGTTATATTGTTACCTGTATCATTTATCATCTTGGTAATTTGGAAACTTGGTAAGTATTAACAACTATGCTTTGCTCATTTTTTGATCTTTCACTTAATTGAGGCCCCCAATCTATGAAATGTGATATTAATTTGGTTGTATTTTATTTTGATTGCTTTGTATTTCAGCTACTTCAATTCTATATCCAATATTTTGGCTTTGGGAAATGCTGTATGCCCCAATTCGAATACTCCTTGCACTAGGAAGTGAGGTGAATCTGAATTACTTGGAGATATTTGGCAGACTGTAAGTAGCATATTCCAACTTGCTTCAGCTTCCGAGGATACAGCAATAACATATGAAGTTTCCATGTGGCGTTCTGTTTGGAATGACTTATTCTTCCAGGTTTGAAAACTAACCGTAATTATGTTAGGCAATTAATATGACATGATTATATGAGTGGTTCTCATTGTTCACCATAAACTTTTCAGGTTTTTCACAGCGTCAGAAGCATATTAAATGGTTTCGTTGCTTTTGTTACAGCCTGCAACAGACATCACCTGAGGTATTTTGTTTTTACATTACTTTGAAGCCGTTTTATTCGTGCAACTTTTTGGCTTCATCGCTGCTTCTGCTTCATTGTCATATGAATATAAGTATGATGATTATGATGGAAGCCATTAATAAGGGGTTTTGCCTGAAATTTGTGCCTCTGTGAATCTGAGGCCTCTCTACTGATGTGATTTAGGAGTTTTAGCTTTGTATGGAGACCATGAGCGTTATCCATGATATTATTATTCTGATAGTCAGTGAAATACTCTGTTCGATACAGGAAGACATGTTAGCATAAACTAAAGGAGCTGGTTATTGTCTCGGAAAATTTGGTGATTGAACAAGTGATCGTATGTTGAAAGATGCTAAAATGCTGTACCATCAGTCTTATTCTTCTACCATAATTATCTATAAGATGTATGTGACTACCCAAGAATAAGCTAATATGCCTATAACTGCCCGAGAGGAAGACTAGAGATGATAATTAGAATTGGACCATCAATCTTATTATTCCCTGCATTAATTAGCTAAGATACCGGTGACTGCCTAAGAATAAACTACGATAACTGGCTGACTTTAAGAGTGTTCTCAGTATTTCTTGTAAGGACCTATTTAAACTTTTATGTACTTAAATTAAATTATGTTATTCACTTTAACAAACTTCTGACTGTCTACTTGCACGAAAAGATTCACTTTCACTAATATTTTTTCTGATGTGATGGTATACAGGACTTTATTCAAAGATTGCTTGGTGGAACCCAAAGATCGCAACCCGCAGATTCTAGACAGAGCAGAGCATTTCGTAGGGCTGAAAATTTGGTAAGTCATCACATATGTGAATGCACACGCACTTTTATTGTAGCACATAGATGACTCATCTACAGTTTTAGAAGTGCACACGTTATTTCAAGATTAGTGAATGCTGCATATGTTTCCATGAGGTGATTACATATGTCATGATATTGCAGTCAGAAATAAGGAAAATCCACATCAAGTGAAGTCCTGCCTTTCTTTGAGGTTAACAAAGCAAGAAGAATCTCTTGTTGAGGGGAGTGTACGCCCACATTATTGTTAGATGAAAAATGGGCTGCATGGGTATCTTGAGTTACACCGGCTGGTACAGATTCGGATTGCGATGCTGAAGATATTACTGAGGTTACCATAGGGAGAGCTTTATTCTTTTATTCTTTATGCTGAAGATATTACCGAGGTTGCCATAGGGAGAGCTTTATTCTTTTATTCTTTTGGTCGTCATTTTTCTTTCTTTCATTGCCTATTTTCCTTCCTGGTGCCGTTGCCCCATCAAATTTGAGAAACGCTGTCTCTAATTTTCATTTGTTTGATGTGAATAGCATGTGCAGACGTGCTTTTAAATGTCTAGTCCAAAAGGAAATTCTAACACAACTCGAACACTCGAGGAATTCTGCTGGTACTTTGTTCTTAGTTAGGGCCTTCCCCATCCGTTAATGCAAGGAACTTAGAGCAGCTACAAGTTTAGAATTTTGAAAACAAAATTATGTTAAAAACAAAATTTTACTCCAAGTGCAATTTCCGATCACTTACAGAGGTTGCATACCAATGATCATAATGGAGATTGTTTATTCTATTGCAAGATTTCCTTGTTTGCCCAAAATAACACCTGCTTCCAGCTTTAAACATAATGAAATCTTCTGCTAGACGGCTAAAACATACGCAAATGAAATACATCAAGAAATTTAGAGTAATCAGGTTACGATTCTACCTCTTTGATAAATAGTAAACGTCAAAGCTCTCAAATAAAGAGCTACTTAAAAGCAACACCCACAAACATGTCCACAAATCCAACTTAAATCTCTGCATAACTTGCATCCATGAAATTGTTAATAATTTTCACAATAATACTAATAACTTGCCCCGGTGAGATAGGCGCCACATAATTTAGATCATCCGCATGCCACCAGTTTGGTGCAACATGGCATCAATTTCATCACCATCTTCCATTTCCAGCTGAAGCAACAAGGAAAAGGAAAAAGTTAGTCCACAAGCACAAAGTCCCGTGAAAGAACAAAAAAAAAAAAAAAAATGCCCGCAGACCATGTCCATGCTAAAAGATAACTATAAGTGCCTGCAGCATGTTGGCAGTAAGGAGGAACAAGAAATACCTCATCAGGAGTCTGCTCTCCTCGAAGACGACGGCCATCAAACAAGAAGGCAATAGAGTTCAGCTCCACAGATTGTCTGTCACAATATGCATTCATAAGCTTCTTTAGTTGGGTGCTTCTTTTGATCCTGAAGAAAACTTCATTTCCATCCTACAATTAAATATGCGCATGGACTGAGAGTCTTTCAAATTATCAATTTTAATTTTATAATCAACTTATCCTAACAAACTGTAACCAACATTGAGTAAGAGAGGTGTTAGCATGAATTTTTGCATAACATGATTTCAATAAAGACAAGTATTTCTAAGCATATTCAAAGATGATTTTTTTCATAACCGCTTGGTCATAATAGCTGACTGCAACACAGTCAGAACTTGATCATTTTGATTTTCCAGCTCAGTTAAAAAAGGAAGTAAATAGCTCAAAAAATTCAAGCTTAAACTTTCTACCAAGTTTACCGTAAACAGTAATAATTGATGAAATATCACCACCATTCCCTTAATATTTAAGACCAGATAAAAGATTACAAGCATAATATGACCAATTCTTCTAACTTCATTACCAAAATATGAAATAGATGATAGCTGAACCATGCTTTATATGAAAATAAAGTAACTATCCAAACCGACAAATGAGTAAACATATGGTGAATTTCTGACGCTTTATAAATTTACAAGTTTCAGGGAAATTCTTACTGCTACAACCAGTACGAATGTAAATATCAAGTATAATATCAGTCAACTACTCTTCACTTCAGCAGAAATACCAAATAATGGAAAGGTGCAAACTCTGTATTAAAACTCCCTTCATTCTATCTACTAAAAGGAAGTCCTCAAATTTTGAGAGTTATTACCAGGTTCCTTAATATTATTGCATTTATCATTTAAAATTGACTCGGATTATACTTAGATGAATAGTCTTATCCGTCAATAATTAATCATGATGGATTTAGTATTTCCTTCCCTTCGACCTTTACTTTCTGCATGGAAGAGAAATAAAAGAAAATCAAATCACTCTTCTTCTTTCATTTATTCTCACCATTTGTTTCCAATCAAGCATTGGAAAAAAAATGTCATCCCCTCTATGCCTTTTCCTACCGGCTTCCTACTAAATTTAACTGCCTCTCTCTTCCATATTTACTTTTTAACAGATAATAAGTTCACAATACAATCAAATACAGGAAACAAAAACAACACAAATAGACACAGCGACAAAGCAAAGCCCAAAATGCTTTGCATTCAATAGTACGCGTATTACTAACAAAGTCCCCAAAAATAGTAGCTTTCTCCGTTTCACTGCGAAAAAATCAGAAATAAATCGAAGTAACTCAAATAAAACCAAATAAAACAGCAATCAGATGCAACAACCGTTGTACCAGCGACCCAATAACGGATATTATAAATCGATTATTACAATAACATAAAATATAAGTGACAAATTACACCCACAAGAAGAAACCCTAAAACGAACAAATTTCCTTTAATCGACAAATAAAAAGAACAAAAAAGAAAAACTAATAAGAAACCTGGCCCTTGACTTTGAGATTGATGTGAGCCGATTGATCGTTAGGCTTCTTATCTTCCTCTTGCTGTGTGTTAGTCACGCCCGACATTTTGCACTTCGTTTGCGTTCCTCTTTCTCCTCCGGTGTTTAACAGTAATTAGGGGCTTTTTCATTTAAATGCGTCTGAAGCGTGGACTTAAGTGACGTGTTCCTATATTATTCCAAAAAGAATAATATTAATTAGAATTGGCACTTATTGGGTACGGACCATAAGACTTTTTCAGGGAAGTCGGTTCAGACCTCAGTACCATGGAACACGTGGCATCTAATGACTGGACTGCCTCTAAAAATTCCAATAATACTAAAATAAATCCCAAAAAATTGTATGATTCAATATAATATTTTAAAATTTTCGGTTTATTCAAGATTTTGAGTTCCAGTCAAAAAGAAAGAAAGCTAAGAAAGATGCCATGATTTGCGATGGAAGTTTTGCTTTTAGTGAAACTAGAATAATGCCATGATTCGAAGAGGTCTCCAGAATGCATTCAGTGGCCCAAAATTTCTTCGAACAGAAGGCTTACATTTAGCCCTTTTAACACTTTCATATTAAGTTAACTCGTCGACATTGAGACTATGCATGTAACCATACAGATGTCATCAATTATTAGGCCACTCTCTTTTTCCATTGTCGCTACAGACTGCCGTTTCTTGCGGCCCGAATCCAAGGTTCTCTGTTAGTATGACAATCAACCAAAAATACAAATAAACATATTCACCTAATCCCCTGCTCCATTTATCTTTTATATGCTGCGCCACACTTCCACCACCATGCACGTACACCGTAATCAATCTCATATTTGCCTTCCAGCTCATCGTAAACACGCGTCGCGATTGGAATCAAATCTCATCTCATCATTATATAGTGAGCATGAATAGATTAGGCAGCAGTCTTATGAAACGGCCGAGTTTGTGGGTCCACGTGAAGACTGGCCCCCCGTGGTTGTATCACTAGCATTTGATAGTGACTCGTGCAGGAGCAGCCACTCTGCCCGCTCTAGCCATAGTCTGACACGTAGGGACGCACACAACCATGTCGGCCTGCACAACGTCTTCTAAGTTCTAATATTCTCTTCGTAAAATCTCCCACAACACTCATCATTCTCTCTTGCAGTCACACTTACTCTCATCTAGTGTTTATTCATTTCGCTCTCCGTACAGAACCAGAACAATCTTTCTCTTCTCTCTCTTTCTTGCTCTGCTTATTCGAGGACCAGAGCATGGATCGTCTTTTTGTTTCTTACTTCTTACGACTATCCCAGGTTCGTTTACGCAGGTATAAAACAGTAACTTTCTTTCTTACTCCCAGTTTATTTTCGGCTAGTGTAAATGTTAGAGAGGAAAGTGCTGGAAAGCAACAGCATTTTGTAGCATTTTCCCTGGAAACAAACCGACCATGCTCTTCGTTTTCTTTACTCTTATGGTTTTGTTTTTACATTTTGCAGATGCCGGTTCGATAAGAAGTGAACTACGGACTACGGTTGTATAGCGAACAACTGACCTTCAGCATCAAAAGCTGTGCGGCTCCTGAAATCTCAGGGCATTGAACGAGTCAAAGTGTTCGATACCGATCCTGCATTTCTCAAAGCACTAACCGGATCCGGAATCAAAGTCACTGTGGACTTGCCCAATCAACTTCTCTTCAGCGCAGCCAAACACCCGTCCTTCGCCTACACCTGGGTACAGCAAAATGTCGCTGCTTACTACGCAGAAACCGAAATCGAAGCCATTGTAGTTGGCAACGAAGTTGTCGTCGATCCACATAACACCACAACGTTTCTCGTACCCGCAATGAAGAATATCCAACAAGCTTTAGTCAAGTATAACTTCCATTCTTCCGTCAAGGTCTCTTCACCCATTGCTTTAAGCGCTCTACAATCTTGTTAACTGTCCTCGGCTGGATCTTTCCAAAACGAGTTAATCGAACCCATTTTCAAACCCATGCTAGATTTCCTTCGCCAAACCGGTTCATTCCTCATGGTGAACGCATATCCATTTTTCGCCTATGAGTCAAACTCTGATGTCATCTCCTTAGATTATGCTTTGTTTAGGGAGAACCCAGGTGTTGTGGATGCCGGCAACGGATTGCGTTACTTCAGCCTCTTTGATGCCCAAATCGACGCCGTTTTCGCTGCCTTATCGGCTCTTAAGTACGACGATATCCGAATGGTCTTAACCGAAACTGGATGGCCCTCAAAAGGAGACGTAAATGAGATAGGCGCCGGTGTTGATAACGCTGCAGCATACAACGGTAATCTGGTCCGCAGAATCTTTACTGGTGGTGGGACCCCTCTAAGACCCAATGCAGATCTGACCGTCTATCTCTTTGCTCTTTTCAACGAGAACAAGAAAACAGGTCCTACGTCGGAGAGAAACTACGGTCTGTTCTACCCAGACGAGAAGAAAGAACTACAACGACCGTCCGTCTACGGTTACCAGAGGTAAAAGTGTTCCATCTTCAGTGAACGGCGGAGGTGGAGTGTCTAAGAGTACTTCTGGGAATACGTGGTGCGTTGCCAATGCTGAAGCTGGAAAGGAGAGACTGCAATCAGGTTTAGATTACGCGTGGCGAGGGAAGTGCCGACTGCCGTCCGATCCAACCTGGTACTTCGTGTTACGATCCTAACACCCTCGACGCTTATGCTTCTTTCGCGTTTAACAGTTATCATCAGAAACAATCTCGCGCCGCTGGTAGTTGTTATTTTGGCGAGGCGGCTTACGTCGTTAGGCAACCGCCTAGTACGTGTCTTTTTCCTTGTCTATTAAATCTTACGTAGCTCTTTTGTTTCTCGTCTTAATTTAGTTGTTACATGTTAGAGACTCGGTACTTTAATATGCTAACAAGCACATTAGTTCGTAGACCGATGAATGAAAATTCGGCAAGTAATCCAAATGAATTACAGCATCTGCATAGGTTCCTGTCATATGCTGACGTGGCATAGATGGATTAGTTACTGTTGGGTCACACGGGTAATAACCAATGAATGAGCTTTGACGAACTCTTTCCAAATTTTCAAATATTGTTGTCTTGCTCCTGCTTGTTTCCTTTTTCATGTTTTTACTTGCTTCTCTCTCAAAAAAAAAGTAAACGCTCTACGTCTTGCGTGCAGAGTATGGTGCGTTCGAGTTTCCTTTGGCTATTGAAGAAGAGAATGAAGTAGATGATGAAAGAAAAAAGTATAGTAGCTGAAGAAGTATTAATTAATTTTTTTGATGGTAGCTGTTTTTTGGGAGGGCTTTACATGGATAATTTTCTTTTTGGGGGTTTGTGGTAATGAATCTGTTGCTAATTCTGATTCTGATGCATTACGTATCGTTCTACTGCAGTAGTGTTTGTACCACATCTGTAATAATTAATTAATTAATTAATTAATTAAATTCTATATACTATTTCTATATGCTTTTTCCTAAGTTTAATTGTTGATCCATTTGTAATCTTTCTCCTGCTAAGTCCTACTAAATGGTTATGTTGGTTGTTGAGAGAAGTTTTTGGCCATTGTAAGTTGTAACCCGCGATTTATGAACGTGAGTGTGTTGACAAAATTTGGTGTTTGCCAACATTAAAAGGGAAATGTTGCAACATGTAATTTTTAGTTTTTATCATTCTTTTCAACCGTGATGCAAATGCAATTTCTAAAAGAGAAAAAAAGTAACCTTGGATGCCAATTGGATTGGGTTGCGTTGCTTTTACCGTAAATATAGAATATGCATTCCATCCTATTTCCTAATAGACTTGGTTGTGCTAAGAGAATAGGTAGTTACAGAGATAATATGATTGCATAGCGTTACATAAAATTAAAACAAAAGAAAAGATCGTTAGGATTGAATGTTGAGGTGGGATTTAGAAATTGGAAAGAAAGATCTTTCAAACTTTACATCATACAAACCAAACGACAAGGGTCTTTGGGAATTCAAAAGAGTGGTGTTAGTGTCACCTTTTTTTTTAAGTTTTTTTATTGACAGGGTTGCTTGGCTCCCATGAGCACGAGTTACTACATTTATTTTCAAAACCAGATGCTCTACATTAGCTCACGTCACGACAAGATCTGCATGGATGTGAGGTTAACACAAAATTATAGTGAGCACCGGTTTAAATTTTAGATTTTAGGTAATGAGCAAATAGTTTGTATTCTCAAAAATTACCATAAAATTCAAACAAATTCAATGTCTTATTAAAAGAAATGGAGTTATTAAGTTCTAATCTTTCTTTTATTACAATCTTATTCTATCATGTATAAATTCGAATTCAGATTACATTAAAGTAAGTGTGTGGATGTGTTTGTTACTATTATTCTTTTATTATTGCTAATCTATTTGAACCCGTAGAAGATCATTTCAATTGAGTTGTTTACAATACAGTTTGAATATCTAAGATCCAATAATCTCAAATAGGGAAACGTGGCTCTGCCTATGCTTTGGGTATTAACTTAGAGAGTATAAGACTCCAAAAGCTTATTATCAGAATAGATTCTGGTTGCCTCTTATTCACTGTTTGTTTCACATGCAGTTTACTCTTTATCTCTATTATTGATTCCACTTTCACTATTTGACATTTTTTTAATTTCTCTGTTGTTATGTATACGTGAATCACGTATCATGTGATGTATGTAATGGTTTGGGAAATCTATCCATCTCTGTGGCTCCTAACATTTGGAAATCGGAATTTGACAAGGGAAGACTCACGAAGGCACAGGGAGAATTACAAAATTGAGGTACATCAAAAATAGTTAAGCAGACGGTGAAGGTATTTTCACCATAATTCATGTTACAAGTTTTAATGAGTTAAAGGGTGTTTCCGACTTACAGCTCCCTCATAGTATTGTTCAAAAGGTTCTAGATTCTTTTAATTTTGGCGTGCAACACATTTGCAAATCAAGGGTGGAGGGTATAATTATAATAATAAAAAAAATGTTACGACTTTTAATGAAGAAATAAAATTTGACCAAAAAAAAGAATCATTGAACATTAGGATTAGGATTGGTAATTGAAATTCATTTATAAATACTCATGATGCGGGGCCTTAATATTTTTTAAAAAATAGCCATTTAATACCAGCAATTCATTCATTTTATCAGCCTTTATATTGTATAACATCAAGTTTAAATAGTCACATTCATTAAAATAATAACTCTTAGATAAATTAATATGACAACTTTATGTTATTACCATGCATTTTATACATTTTTTTACTTGATTAAAATTATAAAACACCTGTTAATTACAATATTTATAATAGTATAAAATAAGTTGATCAAATATTTTGAAATTCAGGTGGTCCAAAAAATGTGGATAGCCCAGGGTATTACACTACACAAAACCCAATAGGCCATGTGAAGATAGGCCTTTCACTGTCAGTTGGACCACAAACCTTGTGAAGTTGAAGTTTATTTATTTCACAAGGCCTAACTCCTTCACAGTACATTTCAAGACTTGTTTCCTATTAAATACGAAGACTTAGTACATGCTAGAAATATTTCAAATATATGTTCTATTAATATATACATATAGTTACACCATAAAATTGACCTGCCATTTGAAATTAAGAAAAGCATACCACATGGAGAGACTAAATTAAAATGCTAAGACAAACACATCAATTCAATAGAAGGAATTAGTCTTCATTTGAGTATATGATAATGATCATGTAATCCTTTCTTTTATATTTGAGTTAAATAAACTCAATGTTTGAATTTAAAAAAAAAAAAAAAAAAAGAGAGAGAGAGAGAATTTGAATAGTAGTGAGCCACATTGAAGGTTGATTCAAGAAGTAATGGATCATGGCAAAAGGAAAGAAAGGAAACAAAAACCGAGAAGAAGAAACTTAAAGGTAAACGCCATATAAAAGTGAAGTGAAGTCTCGAATCACAGTCAACTTAAATTTTCTTTCATAAGCTTAAAACATTGCAAAACTTATAATTATCTTTACAATAGTGACATATCATTTAGCTTTTTACCATAAATATATGCCGAAGGCTAGACCGCAGAAATTATGTATTCATTTATTTTCTATTATTTTTTTTGTACTAAATAATGTTCGTTCTATTGAATTCTTGCCATTTTCATTTGTGCTCTATCAAATTTGATCAATACAACTCTAAAAATTTGTACTATGAAACATGTCAGTAAATCCACAATAACTTATTAATTGTCAAATTCTGGCGAAAATTTTAGCATCAACATATATATATATATATAAGGCTAAAATTTTAAAATAATAAATATAATTTATTTTTTCAAGTAGTGCATATTCGTCTTAGTTTCTTAAAACGAAAAGACATTCGTCTCGGCACCATTCAACACACGTGGGAACTGGCGGGAATTAAGCGGAAATCACACGTGCCCAACGAATTTCCCGAGTCGGTCTTCGAAAGTCACGATTCCTCCTCACCCCTTCCACAAGGTTACGAGTCTCCAGGCTTTGACTAACTGTTTCCACCACCCAAACACAAACCATTTTACACCTCCCGTATCAAGACACGACCATTAAGGCTTTTACCAACTGTTTCCACCACCCAAACACAAACCATTTTACACCTCGCTTATCAAGACACAATCATTACATTCTCACTCTTTGAAAAGTTTCCTACAAAATTCTAACATTCACTTTCCAAAAAGATCAACCCCACATCGGAATTAATAATTCACAAAACGAAAACAAAGTGACCAAAATTATGCCAAGCAAGTTAAAGAAGGCAATTGGGGCAGTGAAAGACAAAACAAGCATTAGCCTTGCAAAGGTTTCCAGCACAAATGCTTCCAACGTGGAAGTCTTAATCCTTAAAGCCACGCGACATGATGAAGCTCCGGTCGAAGATCGTTATGTACATGAGATTCTTCAACTGATTTCTTCCAGTAAAGTTTACGCTGTAGCTTGTGCAGAAGTGATTTCCAAAAGAATTGGTAAGACCAGAAATTGGATTGTCGCCCTTAAATCCCTTATGCTTGTTCTCAGAATATTTCAAGATGGCGATCCTTATTTCCCTAGAGAAGTGGTTCATGCAATGAAAAGGGGTAATAAGATTCTCAATCTGTCAAATTTTAGAGATGATTCCCATTCCAGTCCCTGGGATTACACTGCGTTTGTCAGGACTTTTGCGCTGTATCTCGATGAACGTTTAGATTGTTATATTACAGGAAAACTTCAGAGAAGATTTACAAATCGAGAGAGAGAAAATGGTAGAGTCCGGAGAGGTTACGAAGCTGTTTGCGACATGAAACCATTTATGTTGCTTGATAGAATATCAAATTGGCAAAGATTGCTCGACAGAGCAATGGGCTCAAGACCAACAGGTTCAGCCAAGAACAACAAATTAGTTCAGATTTCTCTCTACTCCGTCGTGGAAGAAAGTTTTGATCTTTACAGGGACATTTCTGATGCATTGGCACTTCTGTTAGATAGCTTCTTTCATTTACAATATCAAAACTGTGTCAGCGCCTTCCAGGCTTGTGTAAGGGCTTCCAAACAATTTGAAGAGCTTTGTTCATTTTATGATTTCTGTAAAAGTGTACGCGTTGGAAGAACTTCTGAGTACCCAAGTGTCCAAAAGGTGTCGGATGAACTTCTAGAAACATTACAAGAGTTCCTGAAAGATCAAGCTTCTTTCCCTGCAGTTAATGGAAGATCTCCATTGATGCTTCCAATGCCACCGGTGAAGGACCTCGGCTCAAGTTCTGATCATGTTGAAAATTGGGATCAATCAATAGAGCCAACGGAGAAGAATTCAGAAAGAGAATCTGAACGTTGTTCGCATTGTACATCGTTAGAGGATCTTATGAGTGGTGAAACAAGCCCAAGCCCGTCCATCGAACATCTTATGCATCTGACCGAAAGGGAAGGAGCAAGTCCTAACCCCTCTGTCGAGCATTGTTCACAATCCGAGCAGTCGTTAGGGAAACCATCTCAACAAGATGACATTATTTCCGTTACTGAAACAAACCATTCTTCGCCAGTTGACGAGGGAAAAAATAGGACTTTAGATATTTTCTGTTTGGATGACTGGCCACAAGGAGAACAAAAAGAAGATGAACAGAAGCAAAAAGTAAACCATAACTCAACCCTCGAAACAACTACAGGAGCAAGAGATGAATGGGAGCTTGTGCTTTTTGAAAGTGCTACACGACCATCGGAAAATTTACTTGCTGCACCCACTGCTGATAATTTTATTGAACAAGCTTCTTCGTCGCAAAGCCAATACAATCCGTTTTTAGAAGATGCAACGGATATGTATTACCCGGCCATCGTCCCTGCGACTAATGAACCACAAACGCCTGAATCATCAGCGAAGAATACGTTTTCAGTGGCTCCAACATTTCAGGCAACGCCAACATTTAAATGTTGGAGTGCTAGCGAGAATGCTGAGGCAAACGATCTTTTTGGTTCTTGCTCTGATTTTGTATTTGACAAACGAGTGTCTAGGGGGTCTGTAGATCAACAAATGGTATTGCAAGAACAACAGTCGTGGTTGCAGAACCAAAACAAAATTATAGAGAAGCACATGACTTGATGTCTGTAGACTTTTGTAAATTGTACCTTTTATACTTTGTCGATAAAGTTATTTGAAGTATGTTTAAGACCATTATGCTTTACTTACACTTAACAATTCTTGAGAAAACGAATATGTTAATCGTGAATAAAAAGTGACTGCAGTTGGATCTGAAATATACACCTAATTTTCATTGGCTTTGCTTTCGAAAAAACAGAAGGTGCGGTAACTAAGGAATTGGAAACTTTATACATCACATCATTAGGAACCACATCTGACCTAGGAAGCTATTAAAACTGTTGGAGGGAAGGAACGCCAAATGAGAAACCGGGAATGTTGAAAGGAAGCGCGAATCTTTTCGGCTTGTTTGATGCAATGCGAGTGTAGCTTTAAGGCCAGACAATGACATCACATGATATATATGACAAGCCAGAAAAAGTCGCATAGTCTTGTTGATTAAAGCATCAGATGCAGCCAGGAGCCATTTATCTACAAGAATCAAGGCAAAGGCAGCGGCTGCAATACGCTTAACTTGCGATCAAGAAAATGGACCACACATTAATTCTGTTTTATTATTTGTTAGTAAAATTCTTGTCATGTGAACTCGCTTTGATCTTGTGCTTACTTGGGGACCCGCAATTCCTGTCTCCCATTCTTTACTTCCCTATATTTGCGCCGACCGTTCCTCTTTTCTCTGTGTTATACATTGCAGATGTTGCCCTTGGAGGGACGACCGTGCTCGATGAAATCACCAACGTCTGATCAATAAATTGGGTCTGATCAATAAATTGGGCCTTCGGGATGAAGTTCGACAACTACTAGTCAACAAACCCGTAATTAAAAATACAAAACCAACATTGCCATAAGCCCCATGCCGCAAACACAAAGCCTTGAACTTGAATTTTCATTCTTCCGTTGCCAACATTGGATGGGAAAAACAAATCATGAGAAAAATGGACCCACTTGACCATTAACAAAATCTGATGAAATTGCATACCACTATACAATACCAAAGACTGGAATCATTACCATTGATTTCAATTACCCACTTGGAAAAAAGAGAAAATTAAGAAAAGAAAAACAAAGAGGTGAAATCTACTATCTCCTAAAGCATTGGGTAGCACTTGGCAGGTACTATCCTTATTTATACATCAACAATGCCCGTATCAATCAACATGATTGAAATCATCATACGAAAAAGGCCAAGAAAAACAAGACAAAATGAGAATCAATTATATTATATAAAATTATCATCATTATCATCCACAACAGTTGCAAATAAATAAAAAATACAATAACAGGTGCACTCTTTCAACTACTGCTAGATCAATGACTAATATTACATGTACATTATCAAACAAAGTTCATCCGAAGAAAACAAAAATTTACAATCATCATAACCTACCTCTCTCTCGATCGATCGATCGACACTTAACGGGCTTCATAAGTAAATCAAATTTTCCATTAAAAAAAATAAAAGGCAGAACGAGGATACAGCACCCGTGCCTTTTGTTATACATTTATATTAAGATAATTAATTTTTTTAAAATTAAGAATATTATATTAAACTTTATCGTAATAAACAAAGAAGTAAGAAAAGAAAAAGTTAAAAACGTATACCAAGTGTGTATTTGTATGCCGCTTTGTCCAACGAGGTACTTGCTTGGATCATTCTTCAACGGTTAGAAAATCCAAACGGAAAGGGGTAGTCTTCCTGTATATTAATATAATTTTATCTACAAAAATACGAATACAATTCAAAACAAAGATATAATGTGTGTCACGTGTTGACAAGTCATTGGTCTATTTTTTTTAAGATATGTTCACGAGTCAACAGTTGAACTATAAACGTCCATTATAGACCTTGTTGATACACGGATTCGTATCAAAATCATATTAATCGGTAAGCTTAGTGATAAATCCAGTAAAACAATATCATTATCCTTAGAAGAATTTCGGACCATTCCTACAGATTTGAATGCAAAAATTTGGGGTTCATTGTACTTTTGTCAGGGAAAAGAAATAGCAATATATAATCTAGCGAAAGGGTAATGTTAGAGGGCAGCGCTGTCATTTAATAGTAAAATGGTGCTAAAATATAGAAACTTAAGCCCCGCACAGCTCGAACCACTAAGCAAACAGGCTCGATAATTACCCATCCACCCTCGAAAAAAATCATACCTCTGTTTGGCGGGATTAGTATCTTTTGTTCCGATTACTCCCTCCAATTCCGGCTGAAAATACTCTTGAGCCGATAGCCGGTGAGTCTTTGCAACACTTTCTTGGCCCCAGGTACCTCCATCTCCGTCAGCCTTTGCAAGTGAAGATAAGCGCCGGCTGCTACCAGCCGTTTCCTACACCCATTACTTCCGCCGCTCAACACCGCCGCCGCCACCATCACCGGAAACTTCTTGTTCACGACCTCATTCTTTGGATCCAGCATCTGCACTAATCTCATAACGCTCTTCTCATCCCTCAACAGCTCTTTCCGATTTGATCGAACTGTCAATAATGAAACGACTGCTTGTGTTGCCGACTCTTGTAGGCAAACCGGTTTCGGACATTCCATTAGTTTTACCAAAGATCCCATACAGCTAGAGATCGCTCGTTTGTTACCGTCGCTGATTGATAAGTTGCCTAGCAAAGAGGACGAAATTTGCTGTAAGACCATATGGCCCTTCTTGATAAATTGGCCCAGTTGGATTATGAACGCAGTTGACGATGATAAAATTCTTGCCGTTGAATCTGACAAAGAAAGTGAACTAATTGCAAACAGAGCATGTTCTACTGTAACTATACTTGATGAAGAATCTTGAATAAAATGCAATAATCTTTGTAATCCTCTTTCTTGAATAATCAACAAACGAAAGTACTCGCCAGAAGAGGCGAGTATTGCTATACAATTAGCCGCATTTTCTTGAGCAATAATTGAACCAGAACCCAGTAACTGCAGCAGAACCGGCACGGCGCCTTCCTCAGCCAGAGAGGTTTTAATATCTTCCACGGCTGAAATATTCTTAATCGCGCCCACTGCATGCGATTGAGTCGTGACTGAACCAGATCGGCAGGCTTCAATCAAGACTGAAAGGCCGCCGTATGCCGAAATTGCCCACGCGTTTTCAGGATTGGTGGTAATGGCTTCAACCGCAATAGCCGCCCTTTCTTTCAATGGCATAGACCCGGTTTCAAGAATTCTTAACAAAGGGCCCAATCCGCCTTCTTCGAAGACAATCTTTCTCGATTCATCATTCGCTGAAACCACAATTGATAAAGCCAAAACCGCTTGTTCTCGAATTAAACCCTGGTAGTGAAAATCAAGCAAACTAATCAAGTACCCGATATTTCCTTCTTTAGCAACCAAACCGGTCGATTTCTCCTCTTCGTTTAAAAGTTGTAGCAGTGACTCAAGAGCCTTCTTTTTGAACTCGAGTCCGCCGATTTGCAATCTTGTGAAAAGATCTTTAATAAAGAGAACCAAATCTTGCTTATCGGACTCTGGCCCAGGCTGCGAGAGAACGATAGCGCTCGATTGGTGAAGAACTCCAGATCTAAGAAGCAAATCAAGATCGCGGAGATGATTGGATAGGGAAGTGGAAGAAATGTCAAGGTCGCTCTGCATTAAAAGCTTACCACCGGTGAAGGAAGAGAGAGCGCATTGGTCAGAGAGTGCTTTCAGACGCTGAAGAGTCGATAAAAGTGATGGTAGGAGTGTGTGTAGAAGCGGATTTTCGCTCCAGTGAGGAGAGTCGGAGATGGAAGAGAGAGACGACTGGAGAGAGATGAGTTTCGTCCGTAGAATCTGCCACCGTCCGACGAATGATTGGACGGTGAGAGATGACAGGAGTAGTACGGAAAGTATGTTGGTTATTAGGTCTAGAAGTGGCTGAAGCGGGGCGACTGCGTCATTATTGTTGGTAGTACTAGGACGGGAAGGAGAATGCATTTGAATGGCTCAATTGTGTCCGAACCGTACAGGCCCGAGCTGTGCTACGACGGCAACGGATTGCAGACAACGTTATGATAAGGAGAGTGCATGTGAGACGGAAGGGCTTCTTCGGTGAAAGGAAAGCGAAGCTAAGGTATCGAGGGAAAGGAAACGAGTAATGAGGAGAGTCGGGAAATGTTGTGGACTTGGGGTTGTGGACTTGGGGCTGGGTGTAATACGGGGAGTTTTGGGTCCTCAAATGCATCTTCCGGCTGTGCCTGGTCAGGCAGATGCGTCCACTTTTCACGGATTTTATGCCACGTCATTTTCGAATTTAAGGAAATTATATTTTATTGTGAATTAAATAATTGAATCATTGTAGTCTATGATAGAATGGGATGCTGGGGGACTTAGGGTTATCCAATAATGGTTTATCAGTGTTTTGATAGTTTTGATTGAATTAATAAGAATAATAACTATTTAGCGAAGGTATCGAGGGAAAGGAAACGAGTAATGAGGAGAGTCGCGAAGGTAAAGGAGTTGGGGTTGTGGACTTGTGGTTGGGTGTAATACGGGGAGTTTTGGGTACTCATATGTTTCTTCCGGCTGTACTAAGAGAAGGGAGAATATTAAAAATATTCCGCCGTCTTAGTTAAATTTTCTTCTTTTCTTATTTAAATTTTTTTCTTGTCCTTTTTACCATTTTTACTAAGAGAAGGGAGAATATTAAAAATATTCCGCCGTCT
>JAWDEX010000001.1:1732458-1748741 GCA_035221805.1 Trichilia hirta | reverse complement strand
GGAGATGAAATCCCCACATGAATTAAAGAATATAAAATAAAAATAGGGGCATAATTACCCCATAATAATGCTTAATTTAAATTACAAGAAATTAAATGACTTCTATCAAATGCGTCCACTTTTCACGGTCTTTATGCCACGCCATTTTCGAATTTAAGGAAATTATATTTTATAATGAATTAAATAATTGAATAATTGTAGTCTAATATGGAATGGGATGCTCAGGGACCCAGGCTTATCCAATAATGGTTTATCAGTGTTTTGATAGTTTTGATTGAATTAATAAGAATAATAACTATTTGGTACAAATTGAAAATACAATAAAATTAATTAATTAATAAAAATATTAAAATAAATTTAAATTTCAAAATTTAACTAAAATTTAAAAAATATTTGCAAAAAAATATAATTAAACAGATACAAAGAGAGAAATCTTTTGAATTTTATATTCTTTTGTGTTTTCTAATTTCATTTAATTTTTGAACAATTATGGCAATTAAGCATCTAATAGCTGATAACACATAACATATTTTGCAATTCACGTCAGCATGGACAATTTAAAATACTTTTCCATGGAAATAAATATAAGTATAGAATGTATACTATTATTGTTCATTCAACTAAATTCTTAAAATGTATTTCACCCAAATGAACAGTATTTGAAAGATTATTATTAATTGGATATAAAATACAAATAGAAATTATTGAGGGCCATGTATGTTGGAAGTTACTCCAACCTAGTTGCCCAATTGATAACATGTATAGCACAAATAATAATAATTGTGGTTGACTAAGATATCCTGACAATAAATGACATTAAATCGATATGGGTCTCTTATTTGGGCCGTTAGCAGTTCAATATTAATGGTTATTGGTTGTAGGGTCCAGGACTAGGCCCAAAGAGCAATTCTGCCAGCTGATGCTTAATTTACTGGTGTTTATTGTCTCGTTCGGTGACAAGGAAAAGAAGTCGTCGTTCGTCACTCTTTCTCGTGCGTAACATATGGATGAAGTTGTGTTGGCCCATTTTTGAATCCATTTAGGCTCCTTATCTAACTTAGATTATAGATAATGAGCCCGTGTCGTCGAACCATTCTACCTTAACTCCAACAATAACAACACAATTGGCTAACCAAACCCCTAATTTTTCCGGCAGCACAGTGTCCAAAAAACCCAAGCTTCGTCTTCAGCAAAAAGCAGCTGAAGAAGAAAGGGAGATGGCGAACAAAGCATGGAAAATAATACCAAGACCATTACTAGAAACTGTACTAAACAATCACGCTCAACACCATCGCGTTCCTCAACCTCTGATCGTCCACGGCCCTCGTGGAGTTGGCAAAACAACTCTATTTCTAGAACGTAAAATCATTGCCGCTTATCTGCCCCAAAAAAAAAAAAAAAAAAAATGAAGAAGAAGAAAAAGAAGAAGACAAAGAAAAATAAATAAATGCTCTTCTGTAACACAGTTTTTATTTCGTATACTTTGCAGGGCTACTGAAAGACTGGAACAAAGGACCTCATCATGCAGGCTACGTGGACTTCGCTGAATCAATAAAAGATCACCACCCACAGTATAATCAGTCGTTTCCTTGGTCGTCTTGGTCAAATTGCGATCCACCAACCTTAGCAAAATGCAAAACCCAGCTCGAAACATGCCTTGAATCAATGGCGCAAAAGGGTGTCAAACTTGGGACAATCAGTTCACAGCAAATTTTCACCACTCTTAACAAATGGCACGGTCTGAACATTTCCCTTCGAAGGATACTTAACAGTAATAACAAGAGTGTGAAAAATGCGGTTTCAGAAAAGGTTTCTGGGTCTGCGTTGTGGGAGCGGGCGCTTTTTGCGCTAGCTGCTCGATTAAATGCCCAGGAGATTGAAGGAGTTCTGGGGTTGAGAGAGAAGGGAAAGAGCTTGCCTATTGAAGAAGAGGCATATTTTAGAGAAGGGTTTGTGGCGTTGAAATTGGCTAAGGAAGTGATAAAGACGCAACTACAGTGGAGAGCTAATGCCATTGCTCATTTGAATAAGACTGGTGGATTTTCAAGGTCACTGGCCAATTCGTGTACTGACTGGCCTTGTTTGTTGATTGATTTGTTGTCACAAGCTGCCGAGATCGATCATTTTCAGGTAATTTTCTATGGATTTTGAAGGTTTTGTTTTAGAATTTGGCGTCTAATTGTGAAATGACTAGAAAATTGTGGTCATGAATTTGCTAATTTCTTTAATAGGGAGTTGTGGACATGAATTTGCTTGTCCAACATTTCCTTGTAAATTTCCAACGAGGAGACAAGTTGTTTATCTATGAATTTGATAATAATCTATAGATGCTTGAATTGACCAATATAGATTTATTTTACTCTTGCGCTCTTTTCTAATTTTGCATTAGTTGTATACTCTCGTTATGGAAAAATATATAGGAAGAATCTGAATATGGAAAATAGTTGTTCAGTATTCATTATTATGGTGGTGCTGTGACAGTGTTACTGATGGAAGGGTTTCCACTGTTTGGCAGCCAAAGCTGGTTATAAACAATATTGAAGTTCTTCGCAGTGCAATTCTAACAGATGATACAACGGTTTGTGCATCTATGTATCATGACAGCCTGATATGGAGAATAATCTCTCTGGGTGTAAATGAACGATGCTTGCCTGTTATACTTGTTACTTCGGATAGGTTAGGTCTATTCCCATATTATCTGAATTTTTGCTTGCTATTACTACGTTAAAGCTATTTAACTGTTTTTTTTTTTCAAATTACAAGCATTAGTAGGTTCTGCTCAGATATGATTAATTATTTGTATGTGTGGAAAAGATGGGTCCAAAAAATGAATCAAGCCAAAGTCTGTCATATCACATTTTACTCCACGAAAGAGTTGGCTCTTAATATGCTTGGAATTGAGTATTAAATGTTCTCTTATATTAGAGTGTGCTTTTGCACCAAGTCATTCTTAGTCTCTCGATGATGCCAACAAAGTTGACTGATTTTGTTGAATACATTGCTCATTGCCAGATGGCTTCATAACTTTTCTTTTTATTAGTTAGAGTCTCCATAAATTGTTGCATGGCTGTTGCTTTATACATTCTTTATGCGTGGCATGTGAAATAGGATAGGCTTCAGAGAAATAACAGTGACTAATTTCTGCAAAGTTGTTTTTGTGTCTTATATAGAAAATGAATATTTGTTAAAGTAGCACCCAACTCAAGTTTTCGTTTTTACTGAATCAATCTTTAAGTGCATTTTGGTTCATATCTTGGGTGAATGCCACTAGCCCCCACTGTTTTTTATGAACATTTAAATTCCTATGAGAGGTTTGAGCTTGGCATTGACATTAGTGATACTTGTACTTACTTTCCTCTATTTTTTAAGATTCCTTTGAACTTTTGTAGATATAGCATGTGTGCTGATAAATATGTTATATGCAGCTACTATTCATACCAAGCCTACATGGATTTTGGATTTCCAGACTTATTCATCTCCCGTGAGGTGCAGTAACTCAAACTGTGTGACTCCTGATTTATGAACAGCCTTTTCCGTGCCATATTAACTAAAATGTGGATAGATGTAAACCTTCTTGAAGAAAGTTGACAACTGACAACTTTTAGCATAAGAAACACATAGCCTTTGAACTGCCGCTTTCTTTTTCTTTTTTCCTGGAAAAAAATGTCTGTTATGCTATGTTAAGCTTATGAATTGCCCTCATATTTCCTTACATGCAAATTAACCTAAATTTGTCACTTCCTTTTTTACAATAAGAGCAGAGGTGCGTGTGCATGCGTGCATGCGTGCTTGTGTGTGTATGTTTTCCCTTTAAAATATTGCACTCATGGAGTACGTTTTTTGTAAACAAAGAAACTGATTAAATTTAACCTTTTGCACATGTGTTTATCTGTTTCACTTATAAGGCTTTGATATTTGCTACTCGATGGGACATGTATATATTCGAGCTAATTTGACAATGTGTCACTTCTTCAATTTGTTTGATCTGCAGACATTTGGGTGGACTCCACAGGAAGCTAAAATGCATATGGTTACTGATTACTTCAGGCCTTCAGAGGTGATCTGATTTTGAACATTTTTTGGGAAAGAACTGTAACCTTAAGCGCTGCTAAATTTGGGAAAGAATGAACAACCAAAACCAAAATTATTAATTCAACATTTCCCTCGTTATAGTATTAAATGTTCTATTTGGAGTGGCATCTTGAGTTAATGGTGTTTTTTGCAAGTTTAAACATTATTCTTGTTGAAATTGTAGTGGACCGTGGTTGCTGAGGTGCTTGGGCCTAACCCTCGACACTTATTTGAGCTTTATGCACTCAAGCAAAGCAATTATTACCAGAAGTAAGAATCATTCAATTTTCGTTTGTGTTATTACTGTGCAACATACATAGAGGATATCATCTCCGTTTATTAAGCTAGAAACTAAGCTCCATTGTTATCTAGATGTTGATGGTGACTGTTGCACTGTATTAAATACTGAGACAAACAAATCACATCTTTTGTGTTGTGATGGATAGTACACTATGAGAAAAGATAAGTCATATTCATTCAAAATTGATGCTGCATATTTTATTATCTCATCACCCTGATTTTATTTGACTTGTAGGGTGATGGAAGACAGGGCCAGTACATTTGAGGACATTATTGATGCATATTTGGCTTATTTGCAAGTAAGTTAAATAATTGTGCAAGAATTTTGCATATTACTTCATTCTGAATCCTTTTATTGCCTTTTTTCTTACAATTTGTTAGCTTTGTTGTTCCTACATGGCATTGCATGCCATCTTTGTTCCCTTTTCTTAAATGCTTCATTGTAGATTACAGTGGTGAATCCTGCCATGGATAAAGCTTTGTTGCTCCTACAAAAGTTTGCTTTTGATGCAAAAAATGGACGAATTCCAGAAGATAAATTACGTTTTGGCACTCCTTGGAGGCATACTCCTCAAACAGATGACACTACTCTGCTTGCAGTATGGGCGAAACTTCAACTAATGGATTTTGTTCAGGCTCTTGTTCACACAGAATTTGGAGTAAGTGATTGTTTTGCATGTGCTGTTCCTTCTTTTGATTGGAATATTTCTAGTTTTTCTACTCAATAAATTTGTCTTTTTTTATTTTGTGGATATGTTATGCTTCTACTCTTACTCTCTAAAACAAGTGTAAATCTCTTCTAGATTTCTGCATTCATCTGGTTTTACTTATATTTTTGGTTAATATCTTGTTCTTTTATTGGAGATAAAGCATTTGTGAAACCATATTTTTAAGCTGCTGGACACTGCTTACCATTTATTTATTTCTGGCTTTCATGCAGTTGGTTGACTTTTCCCTACTTGGTGCAGGTTAATTATCTAGCTGACTGTAGCCTTGAAATTTTGGATGACCCCGCTGCTGTTGCATTGTTGGAGGTATTTGTTTCTTTCTTGATGTGTCAGGGTTTCAGATGATTTCATTGATTTTGTTGCCAATTCCCATGAATTAATTAAATTCTGGGATATTGTTGTCAACTCTTTTGCCAAATCCATATTAGTTTGAACAAATATGCTTTCCCTTTGATATTATTTCTTTCATTTGTTTTAAAAGCTATATACCATTGATTTTACGCTTTCATTGAATTGATTATCTTTGAACCAACACATTTTCCCTTTAATACTATTTCTTTCATGTGCTTTAATTGCAATATACCATTGATTTTACGGTTTCATTGAATTTATTATCTTTTCATGAATTTGTTCTTGCAAATTCTAATGAAAAATATTTCTAATAAATAACTCAGAAAGTGATTCGAAATTTTTTCTCTGAAAATATATTAGAAATTGCACTTTAGCTTATATTTTTCTGTTTAATCTCAACTCCCGGTCTACATCTGAATTCTGCAAAATGCATACCTGTGGTATTTTGAAGTCTACTTCCATCATTCTGTATCTTGTCCTAGGTTGGTTTGCTCTATGCTCAACGGGATCCGTCATTCATTCGCCCCATATCTAGAGGTATTCAGAGGTGTCTTGTGAGATGGTAAGCAATCTTTTTCAGTGAACTACTCATAAAGGAGTGTGAAAGCTTACCCCTGCGTTGGGTAAACTGTATTCACATGTTTACATATACTGATATTGGTTTGCAGGCTGGTCATGGAGCAGATGCAGTTGAATTTTTGGAGCTATCTCCAATTTCTCTGGCAGAGAATCATACGTGGCCGTAGCTATCGTCATCTGATGCTACAGGATAGAACATAGGAGTATGTCCTAGACTATTTTTTTGTCTGTCAATCTAAATTTTTAAACTAATATATTTTGCCCATTTGACAAGTCAAGGGTATCATTTTGCTCAGAAATATATGGAATGGGCAATCACAATCATACAAGTGAATTTAAACTTATAAATAAAAGCACTAGTTTGACCTTATCGATGCTTCTCTCTCTCCTTTTATTTTCTATGTTTTGGTTGTAAGAAAGTTTTTCAGGTTTATTGGAGGCCATAACATTTCTCTTGATCACAATGAAAAGCCTCTTTGCATTGTATTACAAATAAGTAAAATCATGCGGTTGACCTTCAGGCCCATTATTGCAAAGGCATGCCCATTCAGATTCCATAACGGTGTTTCTCTCTCTGAAATTACTCAATATGGTAAGTTTCTGAATAAAATTTTTTTTACTGTTTCTGAAGTGGACTTTATTCTAGTAGATTTTGCATATGTTCAGCTTAATTTACTGCATTGTGAAATGCTCGATGCTCTTGCAAAACATCTTATTCCTGCCTTCAGTATTAGTTGGTTACTAATGCTTTTTGTTAGTTTTCACCGCATGCAGACTTTGGTGAAATCTACAATTTCTGATTTCTACCGGAATTTTGGCCGACTATAAGGTTTTTCCTTTGCCTTGTGCATAGATTTGTCATTTGCATATAATAACTATGGTGATTCCATTATTAATTAGATGTATAATCTAGAATGAAGAGCTAGCAATTAGTTAATAGCACCATTTATCATCTATACCCTGCTAGTAAGCATCACTTCTTTTGTCCATAATATATCTATGGTAGTGAGTTGATTTCTTGATGGTAGGTTGCACCAGGCTGACAAATCCATTTTCTGTTACAAAATTCGGATCCCTCTAACGATGATACATTTTACATTGCAAGAAGAATTTTGGTGTATAATGAGGTGAGCCTAAATTGATAACGGACCTCATTCTACGTGATCCATTCAGAAATTAAACATTTCAAACCCTGATGAATTCAGGTAACACTTGGATGTCAAGGAAGGTGTAGATAGTGTAGAAGCATGTTTGACCTGGAATATGCGTATTTATTTTTTTATTTCATTGAATTAATACATTCTGATCTCGAGGCCCCTGTATGTATAATTCTTTTAAAAGTAAATCCAATCCGATTCTTCTGTAATGAAACCGTCTCTTGTTTATGAAGTATGAAAATGGGATTTTTCTACATCACAGCAGCTATAATGATACAGAAGGATTTCACATTAGAATTCCTAAACTCTTCTCATCTCAGTATTTCATATTAAGTGATCCCGATTTCTAGTTGATTGTGAAGATTTTGTGGGTGACACCCGTAGACTATAATTCCATTAGACGCCTGGCATGGGTCCTCTAGAAATCAAAGGCCATGAACCCCATGTTATTGTTATGATTGCATAATGCAGCTTATCATTTGTTTCTCTAGCTTTGAACCAAAAGGAAAATTCTTTTCAGCCTTCATAATTTTTAACCAAACCCAAAGCAGTAACAATTTATCTATCTTATTATGATCACGTTTCAAGAAAGGTACTTATGATGGTTGGGGTAGTTCACTCCTCTCAACTCTTCGTGCTAAGAAGAGTTTGTCATTTGATTTGTTACTATTGTTTCTTTGAGATTTTACATTGAATAGTCCTTACCCTAATTAATTCGATGTGAACTGGGCATAGAAAGCAGAAAACCTTCTTTGTCTACCTAACTGGGGCATATTGCAATTCCGAAAATGGCGGGTTTCACGGCTTTAGAAGAGTAAATTGAATCATTAGTTTCGTAACCTACGAACCTTTTTTCCCTTTTTTCAATCAATAGAAGAGTAGCTTTATAGGGTTTTTTTTTTCTGCTATTACAGAAAGTGCTTTGCTTTGTTGCAATGTGCTCACTTCTTTTTGTTGGGCCATTTGGTACTATATGGATTCAGATAATGTATAAGCTACGAAGCAGTAAATTTTCTCCGACTCCGAGTAAAAAATCCCTTCAAGAGTGTTAAATTTTCATTTATCCCAACAATTCACACAGTTAACCAAAAGCCTCTTGTTGTTCATGGTGGAAAATGCTGAAAAAAAATTAATTTTAGAAAGTAATATGAAAAAGGCGCAGAATGCAAAGAGAGTATTCCAGTAATTGACATCCCATAGCCATAGCTAGCTTCTTCTACGACTGCTGGGCCTACTGCACTGAAAATATTCGCGCTCCATACTGTCGAACTTGACTGTTTTGGCAACGGAATCACGCGTTTTCGTGTTTTACCTAGCACTTTTGCGGTTACTGCAGAAAACGAAGATGGTGAAATTATTTATATCAGTAGTGAAAAGAATACATTACTTTCCCATTACAATAAACACTTGCTCTTTTTCAGTAAGCCTACCTAGCCACTAGAGAAAACCTCTTAACTTGAAATTCCATTTTTAATTCCCGGTTCATGCAGTAAGCATCATCGACTAGCACAAGAATCCTACACTAGTGGTTCAATTTTGAAGTAAGTGAATATAGATCGATAGCTGTGCATTTTATTCAATAACTTCACTCAGATATTATTTCTAGTCACAAAATGGTTTGCATACGGCCCTTTCACTACTTTCACAGTTAATCTTTCCTGCAAACAAGTTTTTTTTTCGTGTGTGTGTGTGTGTTGTTGTTGTTAAGTACACATCATACAAATGGTAACCGTTGCTTGAAAAGTATTTGCATAGGGAGAAGAAGAAGAAGAAAGGAAGTGGGTTTCTCGAGGGAGCTAAAAAATGAACGGCATAGAGAGGAGCAGAATGTGGAGGAATCTAAAACAACGGCTAGGATTGAAGGGTATGGGATGTTGTGGAGCAATATGGAGTCTAGGAACTCAAACCATGACAATCATGCAAGAAGAAGAAGAAGATCCCCACGTGCAAAACCAGCAGCGGACATCTGCGTCAGGGATGAACCTGGCAGCGGCATTACAAGCTGAGCGAAATTTACGGGGCGGAGACAATGTGGGTCCAAACAAAAATGTTGGACCTGGCGTCAAGACGTTGATGATGTTGATCGAAGAAACGGACGGAGATGATGGAAAGAAGAAAAAGACTGACTTGGTCGGAGAAGGGAATGATTGGATGTGTTGCATATGTATGGAAAGGAATAAAGATGCGGCTTTTATTCCGTGTGGCCACGCGTTTTGCAGGGTTTGTTCAAGGGAAATGTGGCTCAATCGAGGCTCTTGTCCTATTTGCAACCGTTCGATTCTCGAAATCCTTGATATCTTTTAAGATCCTCTTCTATATTTTATTTATTTCATTAGTTTTTGGCTAGAGAAAGAGATTCATATTCCTTAAATGAAAAAAAAAAAAAAAATTAGAGATTCTCGTTCTAAATTTTCATTCTTACTATCTTGATTAACAATTTGGTCATGGATCAAAGGAATCTCATATTAAAAGGAAATGGGCTCTTCATCAACTAGGGCTAGTAGTTAGTAAAGTCATCTAAAATGTAACAAATGGGTAAAATGGGTTGTTATTGGGCTAGTTTTGAATGGGGCCTGTCTCTATTGGATCAATTTCCATAATCTAGTGAAAGACAAAGATGTGAGACTAATTAAATATTTTAAGTATTAAAAAATATTGTTCTTATTCGGATATTCCATAAGAAGCACACGTCAATTAATATAGCAATCTAAACTTCGACAAATACGAAAAGTTAAACTCGATTACCATAATTACATAATGGAATAACATTAATTTTCTTTAAAAAAAAAATAGTTTAAAAGGGGGTTTGTGAGGTTGGACATTATGTTTAAATCTTAAAGATTTTTTTTTAATAATTAAACCAAATCTTTATTTTTAAATTTAAATTAGAGACATTAAATTAAAAAAAAAAATGTTGAATCCACTGGAACTATATATTTAATATTGATCGTAATAATTAAACAAGACTTGAAAAAAACAAGTGGACATAATTTTCAAGAGGGGTAATAATTAAAGCAAACTTTAGACTATTGACGGCGTTTATATTTTTCTAGATTCACAATAAATACATGTATACTTTTCTATCTGAAAATTCCTAAATCCATTCAAAGATTGTAATTTGTAGTCTTTAAGAAATGATTCCTGGTCAAGTCATAAACAAGGGAACTAGAACAACACAGTGGAGTCAAGCCTAGAAGCCACGATGAATGGGAACTCTTAATTCATTAATATAAATAAATAATGTTGATGCATTATCATTTTGAATTTTCAACCTTTTGTAATGAGAGCGTTTGGATATTTGAAATCGACGAAAAAATGAAGGAAAAATGGGTGTTTTCAAAAAAAAAATCTTCCAATATTTAAGTTGGTAAATGTTATTTTATTTGTTTATAAATTGTGAGATAATGAAATAGTAGTATAAAAACGAAATTTTATATGTTTAATAATGAAAAAAATGTAGGAAGCCTCTCCCTTTTCTTGCAATTAGTTCATTTTTTATAGAGATTTTTTGTTATAAATAATGAATTTTATGTGATTTTTTAATTTTTTAATAGTGATTTTAAAATATAATTGGATGAGAGATGTCTTGGAAATTGCCGTGTTTTCCCCCAGACAATAATAAGTGGCTTTTCCGCTTCCCAAACAGATAAATTCCTGGATTTTTATCAAAATAAATAAAGTTGGCATCAACAAATTTGTGGTCCAAAATAGTTTATCCAATTTTTCATTTTTTTTTTTTAAGGAAGGCAACCGGGACGAACGCTGTTATATATATATTTAATATATACTTTCATTTTATAAATTTTAAAATATTTATATATTTTTTATTTTTAATTTAAATTATTTATTTATTTATTGTTATAATTATTATAATAATTTTTTGTAAATTTTTTTTAAAGTTCGATATATTATTAAATAGCACTTCGTTTTCTTTAATTTTCTGGACAAAAATAATGAATCAAATATTTTTAAATAAATAAAATTAAAATGTGAACGCAATCAAATTTTAAAAATGATTATGTGTTTAATTTTTTCTATAAATGAAAAACGCCATCTAAGAATTAAGAAATGCACGAGCGCGTAGCCGGATTTTCCAAGTAAATCTCTTTTACTCTTTTTTCAATTCCACTTTGTGGATGAGCAAATTCCAATTGTCCACGACATTGTAATGAATTTCTTCGCTATTTCATTATGAAATCAAAAATAAAAGAATTAAATTAAATTCAAATAAATAATATTCCACGAACATTATGGATAACAACAAAATAAATGTCGTCTGAATTTTCCTTTTCTCGCTTGGGTCCCCGATCTTCAATGCTATTTTGTCCCCATGATTTAATCACTTAGTAACAAAAAACAATCAAATATTTATTATTACGGAGCTCCAATTGTCCACTGCCATATACAAATTTAAAATAATTTAATTTAAATTCAAATCATTTAATTGAATTTATTTAAAAAAATTAAATTAATAGTTTATAAATTTTTATTATCAATTTAAATCATAAATTAAATTAATTTTAAATTATAAATATTTAAAATAAGTGGCTTAAATAAATATTAAATATATTTATTTATATCATAATATATTATAGTAATTATTTTATGAATATTATATAATAAAATAATTAATTTATTTTGAATTTAAACTAAAAGATAATTTAAAATTTAAATTAAAAACTATTTTAATTTAAACTCAAATTTTAAATTAACAATTTAAATTATTTTATATTATTTAAATTAATTACAAAGAAATTTAAATCAGAAATACCTAACTCTACTCTGGAGTATTGAATGTATATATAGATCTCGTGAAATGCCAACTTCAAAATTCAATAAAAATTTTAAAAATAATTTATTGGTTTTTGTTCTCTTTCTTTCTTGGACCAGAAAATACGTTGCAAACATGCAACTCAAGAAACAAAATTTAGGGAGGATAGTAGCAGACATAGGATTTTTTCCTTTTTTTTTTTTTTCATATATATATTTATCACGTGGGCATTTCGAGTCAAGCAAATAGCATCCATTGCTTTTCTATTTTTATTTTCATTTTTTTGTGCTTTTAATCGTAAATTAGCCGCCATGAAAGCAGCCAATGTTGTTCATTGATGGCTTTTAAATTTATACCAAGGATATATTTGACCAAATTTTCTTAATATATAAACCATTACATCAATCGTCTTATTCTTAATGTGGAATCTTTTTTTGGGTAATTCATTCGTTTGGTGACGATATTTGAATGCTTTGGATTCAAATTTCAAGACTCCAAAGAAAAGAAATAAACAAATTACATTATTATTACTTTACATATTAATCACATTTCAGTGTAGTTAATTGGTCAATTTTGACGTGTGGTTAACTCAATTTTAAAATTAAAAGCACGAGGTAACAAAAATTTTGTTTGTGGCTTTTAATTAATTTAATTTAAAAAATGAACATAAATTAAATATAATTTGATTATATCTATAAAAAATAAGAGAGTGACAAATATCCAATATAATTTTAGAAAATTATAGATATTCTTTTTTTTTTTATAAAATTTAAAATTAATGATAAATACCCTTATAATGCCATTCTATTAATTAATTTTTTTATAGTATAAATATTATTATGCCTTTGCAATTTGAAATATAATTTCATACAAGTTAAGGTATAATAATAATTATACTAATGAAATAACATGATAGAAGTATTCTTTGTCAATTTTAAATTTGAAGGGATATTTATCACCCGCAAAAAAAATAAAGAGATAAATTTTGAATAAAACATAATTTTTTACGATTTTAAAATATTTAAACAAATAAAATGTTATAACACTGCCAAGTTATTTATCATATTATTTTAGATATTAATATTGAAATATAATTTAAATTTTTTTAATATTATTTGTAAAAATATAAATTCAACCCTAGTGATACATGTATTATGTATTTACTCAAAGAAGAAAATGTTTAAAACATCATTTAATTTTTTGGAAACCTATATTTTTCAAGAAAAGCAGTAAAACTTGCCCTTGTGAAAAATTTGACTCTTTATATGACATAGTAAAATGGTAACAAAATCGTAAGAAAAATCATTTTCAAGTAGGCCCTTTGAAAGTAAAATCATACGTGCAAAATGTTGAACATTTATTTTTATTCTTTTCTTGAGTAACACGTTTATGGTTGACCTTAATTACATTTTTATTTTGCTCTCGGCCTAATTTAAGGGGTAAGATAAGATTGTTGGACCAAATTTATGATCAATTGTTACAAAAGTACTAATTGGCTTTCATTTCAGAAACCACGTTTCCCCGGCAATCTCCTCCCCTTGCATTGAGTATTAAAAAACTAATTTGCTTTGCTTCAGGTATTCTAAAATGAGTTACACAGTGAAAGCTTCCTAATTCAAATTAGAATTCTCGCTTCATATTGACCACAAATTTATGTCTACCAATATTATCCTTTGAAAAATACTGATTAAGAAAGAGATTAGTTGAATGAAATATCTACGATGCCTATTTAGAATTCACCATAGTATTGTTATATATATTTAATGTTTTGCATTACATATTTTAAATTTTAACTTCAAAAATAAAAAATAGATATCATTGCAGTTAAGGTTAAGGATCTCATTTTCAAATATTTATTAATTAAAGAGTAATACAGGGCATATTAAAGATTTATCTCAAAAATATATATCAAATAGTCATAATATATATAATAAAAATATGTAATAAGGAACTTTAAGAAATTATAAAAAAAAATATTATTCAATAAATATATCTTATTTTTTTTTATTACTGACAATAAAAAAATGAGTTAATTAACAATCATTTTCTTTAATTTTTAATTTCTTGTAAAATTTAAGGCAACCCCTAAATTTCTAGAGAATCAGTCCTCACGAAAAAAAGAAAAATAGTTCTAAAATTATACTATCTCATCTTTCAATAAACTAAATAATTGTTAATTAGTTTGTTAAAATAATTAATAATAACTCTAGACTCTAAATTTTTTATTATCATATTCGAGAAATAATATTAATTATAATTATAAACATTTAACTTTTCATTAAACTCTCAACTACTATATAAAAAAAAAAAATTATTAAACGTTAGTATATGTATCCAAATATGTGTTCTGGATGGATCAATTCTAATAATAAAAACAACATTATACTCTTCAAAGGGGTACAGTCAAAATCATAGCAAGTCAGAGTTTATTATTGAAAGTCTTGACTCTCAGATCAATTTGGCTGGGAGTTAATTTACAGATCTAATGTTAGTCCTAATAATTATATCAAAATAAAAATGGTTGGTTAATGATATAAAAAAAATTCTGAATTTTAGTGTGCCTATAAATAAAATTGGATTGTGATAATAAATATTTAATTTTAATTGAGAAGGAAAAGGTTAAAAAGAATGTTGTTTGGATATGAAAGGCCAATTAGCCATTAACTGCAACTAAATTGGCTTTCCATTTACTACATGCTTTCTTTATTTAAATTGCTAAAGGCTGAAAACACAATAAAATAATACTTTTCACCCACACATCATGTTGTTTATAGTCCCCCACGATGTCGACCAATTTTTTCATCTTTCTCGAGCCTCTACAATCTTTGATTGAACTTACCAAAATACCCCATTCTCTTCCCCTTCTATCTTTCTTTAATTGGTGCTATTAATGTAATATTGATTGTTTTATTGGAAAATTTGATCATTAATTGGAAGGGGTAGAGAGATTGAGAATCTAGTAGTATTCTTTCATGGGTAATAACATTTGTCTTGTCTTTGAGTTTATTGAATTTTTAGAATGACAACAAGATTCTTTCATTCATATAAATTCTTAATTTCAATATTAAAATTTAACCATTGTGTCATAAAATTAATTGACTAATTATGCAAGAGTAATGCTAATTATTTTAAAAATACATTCTATATAACACTATAATGGAGCAACTACTAAGCAACTTCTCATAAAACAACATCATTTTCAGAACAGCCAAACAAATTGGAGATGATGGAGGATGCCAGGAAAGTGGGAGCCTTTCTTTCGGTCAAATTTGTCAAGAAATTTATTTTATAGCCATCAACGTGGGTCCAATTTTACTCCGCGGCTTAGTAGAACTTTGAAGATGGATGGTGCATTAAGGCAAGGCGACCCATCAATTTTATCAAACAATTTGTGCCAAAAGTCAGAATAATTTGGTAAGTATTAAATATATTTTTAATTTATTGCTTTGAAAAAAATACTATTGGAGTTAAATTCTGTAAACCTCACTTACCACCATCCTGCTTATCAATTATTTGTGCCTCATTTACAGCTTTTGAACTCTCCCTATAAATATCATGCCTACCTCCACTCTTTCTGCATCAGCAAACTCACAAAAACACAGAGAGAGTAACAAAGAATTCAAGAGAGAGAGAGAGAGAAATGGAGAACTTCCCAATTATCAGCTTGGAGAAAATCAATGGCGCCGAAAGAGCAGCTACCTTGCAGAAAATCAAAGATGCCTGTGAAAACTGGGGTTTCTTTGAGGTACATCACTAGTTTTACTTCTTTCTTTTGAGTTCTACCATGTAACCATATACATGTCTTGATTTTGTTTTGTAATGTTTTTTTTTTTTTTTTTTTCTGTATAGCTCATGAATCATGGGATTTCACCGGAGATGATGGACACAGTGGAGAGATTGACAAAAGAGCACTACAGAAGAAGTATGGAGCAAAGGTTTACGGAACTTGTTGCAAGCAGAGCTCTGGAAGGTGTTCAAACTGAGATCAATGACATGGATTGGGAGAGCACTTTCTTCGTTCGCCATCTTCCTCAGTCGACCGTCAATGAAGTCCCAGATCTCGATGATGAATACAGGAAGGTGATTAAGGAATTTGCATTGAAGTTGGAGAAATTAGCTGAGGAACTCTTGGATTTATTATGTGAGAATCTCGGATTAGAGAAAGGGTATCTGAAAAAAGCGTTTCATGGATCAAACGGACCGACTTTTGGCACCAAAATTAGCAACTACCCGCCATGTCCGAAACCCAATTTGATCAAAGGTCTCCGGGCTCACACCGACGCCGGAGGCATCATCTTGCTCTTCCAGGACGACACAGTCAGCGGA
>JAWDEX010000001.1:1704344-1732358 GCA_035221805.1 Trichilia hirta | reverse complement strand
AAAAAAAATAAAAAAAAAAAAAAAAAAAAAAAAAAAAAAAAAAAAAGAAGAAGAAGAAGAAGAAAAAACCAGTAATTGACAGCCCATGGCCGTAGCCCATACATAGCTTCTGCTACTGCTGCTGGGCCTACTGCACTGAAAATATTCACGCCATGCAGAAACGAAGATGGAATATTATTTATATCTATGTATCTATATATTTCGTTAGCAATAGGAAAAACACTACTTCTCCATATGACTAACACTTGCTCTTTCGAAGCAAGCCAATTTAGCTACTTAAAGAACCTCTTAACTTGAACTTAAAATCCCACTTCTAGTTTCAACTCCCAGTCTACTTCATCGGTTGCCAGGGTCAGATCAGGCAGAAAAATCCTGGTGATTCAATTTTCAAGTAAGTGAAGATAGATAGATAGCCGTGCTTTTTTGAAGATAGATAGCCGTGCTTTTTTATTTATCAACTTCACTCAAATATAATTTCTATTCACAAAATCATTTGCATTCTGCTCGCTTTTTTGTTAAGTAAACCTCATACAAATGGTACCCTTTGCTTGAAAAGTATTTGCAGGAGCTACAGGGATAGATAGGGAGAAGAAGAAGAAGAAGAAGAAGGAAAAGAAGTTGGTTTCTGGAGTGAACTAAAAAATGAACGGCTTCGAAAGGAGCAGAATGTGGAGGAATCTAAAACAACGGCTAGGATTGAAGGGTATTGGATGCTGGGGAGCAATATGGAGTTTAGGAACTCAAACCATCACAATCATGCAAGAAGAAGAAGATCCCATCGTGCAAAACCAGCGGCGGATATCTGCGTCAGGAATGAACCTGGCAACGGCATTACAAGCTGAGCGAAATTTAAGGGGCGGAAACAACGTGGGTCCAAACAAAAGTGTTGGACCTGGGTTGAAGACGTTGATGATGTTGATTGAAGAGACGGACGGCGAAGATTGGAAGAACAAAGAGACAAACTTGGTCGCAGAAGGGACTGATTGGATGTGTTGCGCATGCATGGAAAGGAATAAAGGTGCGGCTTTTATTCCGTGCGGCCACGCATTTTGCAGAGTTTGCTCAAAGGAAATGTGGCTCAATCGAGGCTCTTGTCCTATTTGCAACCGTTCGATTCTCGAGATCCTTGATATCTTTTAAGATCTTCTCTTCTATATTTTATTTTATTTTATTAATTTTTTACAAGAAAGAGATTCATATTTCCTTAAATGGAAAAAAAAATAGATATTCTCGTTCTAAATTTTCATTCCTAGTATGCTGATCAACAATTTGTTCATGGATCATACGATCTGGTGACATCAACCTATGGGCTAGTTATCACTAGGCCTAATAATTGGGCCAGTCATATAAAATGTAACCAATGTCTCCAATGGGTCTTTATTGGCCTAGTATTGTATTATGCTTGTCCCTATTGGATCCATGTCCATAATATTGTGAAGGCAAAAGCGGCGAAGCTTATTAAATTTGTAGTGTAATTATTTTAAGGATTGTTTCCTTAAGAACAATAGATCAATTAAAACTTTGATTATGTGAAAATTTAAAATTCCATTACCATAATTACATAAATGGAATAGTAATGTAATAATTTTCGTAAAAGAATAGTTTAAAGGGGGTTGGTAACTTTGGATATTATGTTTAAATATTAGAAAAGTGACGTTAAATTTAGAAATGTGGAATCCACTTGGATTATATATATAGGATTCACCATAACATTTAAACAAGATTCGGATGATATCAGGGGAAATAATTTTCAAAAGGTGTGATAATTAGACCCAACTTTGTACCATTGACTGTATTTTTATTTTACTTTCATTTAAATATATTTTTCTAAATGTAGAAAATTCCTAAATCCATTCAAAGAGATTGGCCGATTGGAATTTGTAGTCATTTGGAAAATGATTTATTATATTGGCCGATTGGAATTTGTAGTCATTTGGAAAATGATTTATTATGGTTAAGTCATAAACAAGGGAATTAAAGAACACAGTGGGTCCAGCCTAGAAGCCGTGATGAACGGGAAATCTTATCTGTAAATATCATAAATAAAGAAAGTGGGTATCAATAAATTTGTGGTCTAAACTTTTTATCCAATTTCTTTTGGGTAGGCAAAATCTTCACATATATTTTTTATATTAAAAATTTTATTAATATAAATAATTTATTTATTTATTATAATTATTATTAGTGTTTTTTTTTTTTAAATAACACTCAGTTTTATTTAATTTAATTTTTTAAATTAAATTAATGAATCAAATTTCTAAAAAGATTTAAAATAGACATGTAATCAAATTTTAAAATTAATTATGTGTTTATTGTTTCTTCAGAAACCAAAAAAGCCATCTTACGGTTGCTCGAGCAATTTCTCTGTTTCATTCCTTTTCTAATTCCATTGTTGTGCATGAACAAATTCCAAATATCCACGACATTATTATGAATTTCATTGCTCTTTCACGATAAAATCAAAAATAAACAAACATTAAATTAAATTCAAATGAAGAACATTCCGCGAACATCGGGTATAACAACAAAATAAATTTCCCTGGAATTTTCGTTTTGAAAAGAAAATTTGTCACCTTGGTCCCCGTTCTTGAATGCTATTTTGTCGCCATGATTTAATTTCTAATACCAGAAAAAAAAATATCAAATATTTATTATTATGGAAACCCAATGAAATGTCGTCATCAAAATTCTAGAAAATTTTGATAAATCGTTCAGCATTTTTTAGATCAGAAAACACGTTATAAATAGATTAAGAAATAAAATTTACAGAGCATAATAGCAGAAATTTGATTTTTTTTTTTTTTGTTTTTTATGTATTTATCATGTGGGAATTTTGAGTCAAGCAAATAGCATCCATAGCTTTTCATTTTTATTTATTTTTTTTTTTTTTTTGTTGACATTCAAATTTTAAATGTGAGGATCAGTGAAATTATTTTTTGTGAATATTAAAGTAAGTAATAATAAAAAAATTTAAAAAGTAAATATTTTACATAATCGACAGGAAATTTTTCTCATGCCATAATTGATTTTTTGTCTTTGTATTCTTCAGAAATCTTCGTTGTATTCTGTTCTCCATCATCTTATATTTTTGAAAATTTTCGTCATATCCTATTTCTCATCATCGTATATTTTTTTAGATTTTTGTTGGACCTTATTCCTAATAATCTATTTTCGAAGATTTTCATCGTCTTGTATTTTTGAGATCAGCTGTATTTTTAAGAATTTTTGTCGAGCTGTATTTTATATTATTTATTTTCAAAGAATTTTTGCATCATCTTGTATTTTAGAACATTTTTTTTTTCAGCTTACTTTATATCATCTATTTTTTGATATTTTCCACATCAAGAAGCATTTATTTTTGAATTTTGCTTGCATCATCTTGTATTTTTAAGGGATTTTCGTTAGACCCTGACTTGTATCATCTATTTTTTAAGGATTGTACCCTGCTTGATAGCATTTATTTTTAGGGATGAAATTTGGCAAACTTTGCCCACAACATTTTTTATTCTTAATCTCCTTCAACCAATTATTTTTTGTTGATCTTTGTATCCAAGAGTGGAATTTTATGGAACTTGCAAGATTAGAATAGGAGTTAAATTGTAGATATTAAACTAATCTCACATAAGAAATATTTTACACAAATTCAATCTATTTTTTAATAATAATCTCTTCATATTATGTCACCGTTACATCAGTGCTTATAATTTTTATTTTTGTGTGTTTTTAATTTTACATCAAAGTTATTGTCAATTAGCCACCACAAAAGCAGCCAATGCTGTTCATGTGACGGATTTTAAATTCATGCTCAGGATATATTAATTTCACCTAATTTTATTTTATTTTTTTTTTAATATATGAGACATTACATCAATCGTCTTGTTCTTAATTTTTTTTTTTTTTTGGTAATTCTTTCTTTTTAGTCGTGATATTTGAATACTTTTGAAGCCTCTAAAGATTTAAATTTCAAGCCTTTAACGAAAACAACAAAAACATGCTAATTTATTGTTATTACTTTGTATAGATCACATTTCAATGTAGTCAATTGGTTAATATTGATGTGTGATTAAATCAATATTAAAACTAAAAGTACGAGGTAATACAATTTTTGTTGGTGGGTATTAATTAATTTAATTGAGAAAAAAAATAGCTTAAATTGAATAGAATTTTATTTTATTTATATATATGTCAAATAATATTAAAAATTTCAAATTGCATTCTATTATCAATATATTTAAATGATGTGATGATAGATTTAGAGTGATATTAGGGAAAAAAAATTTTATACAAATTTTTTGTGTATAAATTAATATGACATATTATTATTGATTAATAAAAATATAAAATTAATACAATCACGTAAAATAAATAATATAAACGAGAGGACAATTAATACTATTATATTATATTAATTTGTACGCAAAAATCTGTAAAAAAAAAAAAATATTTGTATTTTCAACATTATTCATAAACTTAACCTTGCTTCATCATTTCACTTATTAATTTTAACAACAAGATGAAAAATTTTAAATGAAACATAATCTTTTAAAATTTTAAAATACATAAATAATTAAAGTATTATATACAATTAAATTAATTATCACATTGTTTGAGATGTTGATATTGATATATAACTTAAAATTTTCAACATTGTTCCTAAAAGAATTTAACCCATGCCCATGACGTCATGTATTATATATTTTTTTAATCTCAAATTTTATAAGAAAAGCAATAATAGTTGTCCTTATGATTTATTTATTTATTTCATCCTATAGTAAAATGGTAAGAGAATCGTATCATTTTCAAATAGGCCTGGCCTTTGGAGAGTTCAATAACACGTGAAATATGTTTTCTTAAAATCGGCAAATAAAAATCCAATTGTATTTTGTTTTGATTAGTGTTTGAACGTTTACTTTTATTAGTTGCTTAGGTTACACGTTTATGGGTTGACATGGATTTTAATGTCAATAATTACAGCTTAATTTAAGGATTGTGTTGGGCCAGATGAACAAATTTTTCGACAAATTCCTAATTGGATTTTGCTTCAGAGAACCCTTTTAACTTCTACTTTTAGTAATCTCCACATGCATTAACTATTAAAATTTTAAATTAATCCTGTGCTTCAAGTATTCTAAAGTGAATTAGAAAGTGAAAGCTTCCCAATTCAAGTAGGAATTCTCTTTACATAGTGACCAAAAGTTTATTTATCATCAACTATTATCCTTTGAAAAATATCGATGGAGACACCAACTTAATATTGACCAAGCAATTGGGATTTTTATATATGTTTTACTTAAAATATTTAATGTTTTGTATTAAATATTTTAAATTTTACTTTTAAAAAATAAATATAATAATACATTCAATATATTGGAAGGAAGTTTTACCTCCTCACTTTCAAGCATTTAACAATTAAAAAGTAATACAAAAACATCCCAAATATTTATGTTAAAAATATATTTTAAATAAAGTAATATGTATTTATTAAATTTGACTGTGACTGTGAGTTGGTGGACAAATCTAAACTCGTATTAAACCTAATTATTATGTTGAGAGAGAGAGAGAGAGAGAGAGAGAGAGAGAGAGAGGTGTTGCTTAATGACATAAAAGTCTTGAATTTTAGTGTGCCTATTAAATAAAAAATATTGGGTTATGACATTAAACATTGATTTTAATTGAAAAGTTAAAAAGAATGTTGTTGGGATACGAAAGACCAATTAGTTGGAATTGACTCAGCTTTCCATTTACTACATGCTTTTTCATTGAAATTACTAAAGGCAAGGCATAAAACACAATAAAATAATACTTTTCACACCCAGATCATGTTTTTTATAGTCCCCCACGATGTCGACCAAGTACGTCATCTTTCTCGGGGCTTCCACAATCTTTTATTTGACTTACCAAAATACCCCATTCTATTTGCATTCTATCTTTCTATAAATAGTACTATTAATGTAAGATTGGATGAAACTATACTGTGATTAGAAAAATTGATAATTAATTATAATGGGCAGAGAGATTGAGAATCTAGTAAGGAATTCAATTACTTTTTATGGGTAATAATATTTAATTCTTTGAGTTTAATGAATTTTTAAATTAAGAACAAGATTCTTTTATTTATATAAATCCTTAATTTTAACCGTTGTAGCATATGATGAATTGACTAATTATGTTAGATATTTCAAAAATTATTTTAAAAATAACATAATAAATGAATTAATAACATCTTTCCTTCCCGTGATGAAATAAATAACTGAAATACTTTTTTATTGTAAAGTCACATAACAATAATATTAGGCATATAAAAAATAATCTTAAAAATTTATTAGTTCACGTCCTAATTCAAGAAATTATAAAAATGAGGGATCCTAATATTATTACGCCATAAACTGCATAGCAGACATGAATATTATCTGTTTCAATCGATTAATTTATTTCTATCTTGTTGTGTTTTGATTTATTAATGAGTATTTTTAGATATTTGTTAAGATTTTTATATTTTTTAATATATTAAAATTTATTATTAATTATTATAGTAAATATTAAAATTATTATAAATAATAAATTTGATTAGTACTGTAAGGACCTTCCAGTAAAATCTTAGTATTAATTTTCTCAAACAAGGCAAAAAGGTATAAAGGTAGATGATAAATCCGAATCAATGACTTTTTTACCTGGCACGGAAAAAGGAAGAGTTTTCTTTTCTGTTTTTCAGGAAAAATCCTGAGCCACTGACTCAAGAAAGGAAGAGACGGATTGAAACCAGAACGCATATTGTAAGAATACCAAAACGGTAAATTTCAAATATCAACATTAAAAACTATTTAAAAATAAAAACATTAAACGTTAAATCGATAACATGAAAAAATAAATTACCAAAAATATCATTAATATTATTGCGTGACATTGATAGTAATCCCAAAATAAACGCTAGACCCAACTTTTATTTATTTATTTATTTATTTTTCATGGCAAACTTAGGAATCGGATAGGGTTTGGACAAATTGATGGTCCAAGCTCCTCGAAGCACGACACAACACAACAGTATACAAATTAATATATTTTTTTAAAAAAATACCTGTTGGGATGCAACTACCAAGCATCTTCTCGTAAGCAACTTCTCAGAACAGCGTCATTTTCAGGCCAGCCAAACAAATTAGGAACAATGGAGCATGCAAGGAAAGTGGGAGCCTTTTTGGGGGTCAAATTTGTCAAGAAATGTGTGTTATGCTTACAGCCATCAAATTGGGTCCAATATAACTTTGAAGATGGAAAGTGCATTAAGGCAAAGCCACCCGTCAATTTTATCAAACAATTTGTGCCCAAAGTCTGAATAATTTGGCAACTATATTTAATATTTTTATTTTATTACTTTGAAAATATATTATTGGAGTTAAATTCTCTAAACCCCACTTTCCACTATCTTGCTTAGCAATTATTTGTCTCATTTACTGTCTTTGAACTCTCTCTATAAATACCTTGCCAACCTACACTCTTTCTGCATCAACAAACTCACAAAAACACGGAGAGAGTAATAAAGAATTAAAGAGAGGGAGAGAGAAATGGAGAACTTTCCAATTATCAACTTGGAGAAAATCAATGGTGCTGAGAGAGCAGCTACCTTGGAGAAAATCAAAGATGCCTGTGAAAACTGGGGATTCTTTGAGGTACATCACAAGTTTTACTTCTTTCTTTTAAGTTCTATAAATTTATGAACTTCCATTTACTTGTTCTGAATTTGGTTTTCAATGTTTTTTTTTTTTTCCTTATAGCTGGTGAATCACGGGATTTCACCTGAGATGATGGACATAGTGGAGAGATTGACAAAAGAGCACTACAGAAGAAGAATGGAGCAAAGGTTTAAGGAACTTGTTGCAAGCAGAGCTCTAGAAGGTGTTCAAACTGAGATAAATGACATGGATTGGGAGAGCACTTTCTTTGTTCGCCATCTTCCTCAGTCGACCGTCAATGAAGTCCCAGATCTCGACGATGAATACAGGAAGGTGATTAAGGAATTTGCATTGAAATTGGAGAAATTAGCAGAGGAACTCTTGGATTTATTATGTGAGAATCTCGGATTAGAGAAAGGATACCTGAAAAAAGCGTTTTACGGATCAAAAGGACCAACGTTTGGCACCAAAATTAGCAACTACCCACCATGTCCGAAACCCGATTTGATCAAAGGTCTCCGGGCTCACACCGACGCCGGAGGCATCATCTTGCTCTTCCAGGACGACACAGTCAGCGGACTCCAGCTTCTTAAAGATGGAAAATGGATTGACGTTCCACCAATGCGTCATTCCATTGTTGTCAACCTCGGTGACCAACTCGAGGTACATCCCATTATTACAGGAAACCACTATTTTTTTTTTTTAATTCTCTTCTGCAATACCAAGTTCTAGTGCAAGATGTGATTAAAATGAATTCATTTACAGGTTATTACGAATGGAAAATACAAGAGTGTGGAGCACAGAGTGATTGCTCAGACTAATGGAAATGGCAGGATGTCTATAGCTTCCTTCTACAATCCTGGAAGTGATGCTGTGATTTATCCAGCTCCAGCATTGTTGGAAAAAGAAGCAGCGGAGAAGAAACAGGTTTACCCAAAATTTGTTTTCGAAGACTACATGAAACTCTATACTGCACTGAAATTCCAGGCTAAGGAACCAAGATTTGAAGCCATGAAAGCAGTGGAAACAACGGTTAATTTGGGTCCAATTGCTACGGCTTAAATTGTTGTACTCTGTTGTTCCAAGTAAGATTTGAGAGTTTGCTGCTAAAGAAATCATACTCTATTATAAATATTTTAATAATAGGAGATTTCATATAATCATTTTATTATTTGTAGTCAACAACAGACGTAAACTGTTCTGTTACAGTAAGCTTTATTAATAATAAATAAATGAAATTTGTCTTCTGTTAATTTAATTGATTTCCCTTCATTTATTATGTTGTAGATCTCGGAAACAGTTCCTTGAACTTACAGAATATTATAAAATTTCTGAAATATGGAACCTCTGGTTGCGTGGGTTATTTATATACTTTTGATCCTTTGAACTTATGCATCCACTTCCATGAAGATAAAAGTACTTTTTTAATACATAATAATAATAATAATAATAATAATAATAATAATAATAATAATAATAAGTGAATCAAAGCAATTCTATGTTATAGTCACAGAATTTTTTATCACATATATTCATGTTTTAAAAAACTGAAACCAAAACCCATGTAAGCTTTTGGTTAATGGATAATAGTTGAGGAACTAATTAATCATTTCAAGCAAAGACATAATTAAAGAATGTTGCCGAAAGTTAAGATTGTTTTCTTTACATTGTAATCATAATAACTGGATTCTTCTGGGAAAGGTTGTCAACCCCCCCACAAGACAATTAGATGCACTTTTGACGGATCAGAAAGCACTTTCAGGGGGCAAACTTTTGTTTGCATACTCTTTGAGAGTTCTTAGTTTCACTTTTCTTTCATTTCATTGCTTTGACTGCAAGGCAAGATAACAGTGGGTATTTTGGTCCATGTTGAATAGGTAATAGAAATTAAGGTTTAAAATTGTCTGATAAAGATATAAATTAAAAAAATATGTAAATATAAAAATTAAGCTTTAAAATTATCTGATAAACCTATAAATAAAATAACGTAATATGTCTATCAAAAAAAAAATTAAGGAAATATTACAATATCAGTGATAGGAACGACAAGAACTTGGGAACATACCTCAGCAATAGAATTGGGGGAGGGGAGCATAAACTCTTTGGGACTACGACTATCCTATTCATATTTTATATCTTCTTTGCAGATTCTTGTACTAGACTTAGTTATATTATCCATAATCTTTTGTTCAGATACAACTCATAATAAGGAGGAGTTTGGAATCTTACCTTAGATGATATAATAGAATAATCACAATTATTTATTATTATTATTATTCTAAAATGATAATTTTGTTTTATTTTCTCAATATAGATATTGTTTGTACAAATTTTTTTGAAAGTTAAATTTAATTGAAGCACAATACTCATAAACTCATCCCAAAACATACTAATCTTCAAACGAAGGAATTTAACGAAATATCGGCAAACCTTATAGAGCTAAATGATAATAACCTTTTTAAAATACAATTTTAATAATTTAAAAAAAATTACAGACAACCACCTTTGCAGTCCAACCTCGCGTCCACGTCGCAGCAGTCGCCAGCTTTGAGGCTGCCAGCAGCAGACAGCCAATGGTTGTCGGAACGACAATCAGGTAGCAATCAAAATTCTTGACCTGTTTACTTTGTAATGACTTACTATTTCAAACTTCAATAGTTGCTTTGTCACTATACTGTTAAACTTGTTTGATACGTGTTGCATACTCAAAATTTTCAATTCAGTTTGCTCAAAATCAATCATGGGAGTTTTCATACATACTATCTTGCTGTATAATATCTATGCTGCTGTTTTATGTTCATACAAATTATGTTGGGTTTAAAACCAAGAAAAAAAAGTGAAGTCAAGGATTCCCACCGTAAAGATCTAGTAGCGGTACAGTTGTAAATTTATTTCCCTGTTCTAGTATTAGTAATGGTGGGTGTGTTTGATAATAGAAAGTAGTAATGTTGCATTTTCTTGCAAAGGATGGTTTGAGTGATATTGAGTTAAAAGACACCTGGCATTAATGCATCATAGATGATAGACCAATGGATTTCTTTCAAAAAAGTTTGCGCTTCTGTGCTGTTGTATCTGCATTTGCTTTGGTTATTTTAGAATTGTTAACGTGTTAAAAATTGGTAATGTGCAGCTGTAGGGGGCCATTGTGTGGTACCCAGCCAAAGAAATTTGGCCGGTCACCCAAGTTCGAATTGAGAATGTGGGAGTTTTTGTTTACTTGTGTTTGGCTAATAACTTATCTATGATCTTGGAATTAAGATCTTGGAGTGGGGTGAGTTTCTAACATTAACAGGAAAAAAAAATTATACCGCGAGACAATTCTTCGGCTGGGCTTTAACTACACCATCCGAATAGAGAAAAAACAAGTGAAGGCAGAATGTAGATGCGCAACTTGTACTCAAAACAGAGTGGTCTATAAGTGCCATTTCTGTTCGCGTTGTAATCACAAGAGTAACCAAAAAGTTTAATTTCCATAGCAGTGGCAGCAATTTATATTTAATTCACGTAAGCATTCAATTAATGTAATGTGGTTAGTGGAGTGACTAAATCATTCATGTAAAGAATCTAAAGATATAATTCAAGAATGTCGCCCAAGGTTAGATTTGTATTTTAATAATGTAATTATGATACCTGATTCCAGTGGGAAAGACATCAACCGCATAAGACATGTAAGAGCAAAATCATAATCAGCAAAGCACTTTTTGTGGATCAAAAAAGCACTTTCAGTCGATAAACACTTTGAGAGAACCCTCGACTTTTCTTTAATTTCATCATCGATATTGAGTAGGCAATACAAAGTAAGAATTTACTAATTTAAAGTGTCATAAAATGACTACTTACAGCTCAACATCAACAATATATAATTTTTTTTTTTTTCAGATTTCTCCTTTTATATAATCAGAAGGAAAACAATGGGCAATATGAAGGACAAATCTTGGGCAGGGAACAAAAGTTACAAGTGGACTCTAAATCTTGCTAATTTGCAACTCATTGAGAAAACACGAGCAAGAGATGCACACAGCATGGATTAATTACAACAGATAATTTTTAAGTTTTAACAATCAGAACCACTGTATGGAACTATACTTTCAAAAGAGTTCATTAATTCAGTGTCAAATTACAATACAAAGATCAAAGGATGGCTCTTCTACAACCAAAATTTGATTGATACAACTTTTACCAATGAACTCCAACGTGATTTTTTGCAGAGAATTTTGGCAGCATCTGAGACCTTACGTAAAGCTAAATATGATCTCAAGAAGAAACCTGGACAAATCTACAAGAAGTAGTTGTTGTATGTGGATATTGTTCGGTAACAGAACATGCCAATATATATGCTGTTTATTATCCTGAAGAAGGAAAAACGAAGAATAATTCCAGTGCCGCTGAAATGCAATCCAGGAACTCATCAACTTTTCCTATATTACTCCAGAGCAGGACCTAAGATTCTCGTCCCCTAATGAAGAGAAAAAAAGTGCAAAGCCGATTAATACAAGTAGTGGCTACCTCTTCAAGCACGAAATCGACATTGGTGGATGCTTCAAGCTAGAGACATCAAATAACTCCATAAACCTCTGATCAGAAACTCTAGCTTTGGCAGCTGCAAATCGCTGGTACTCGTCAAAGACAGATGAGAGACACCACCTTTGCAATTTTCTTAAGCATCCCACAAGACAACCAGTCCGATGCTGCAAATAGAAAACAAAGCCCATGTACAACTTAGAATGTTGTCAACTCAAAATAAGGTATGAATCAGTATAAAAGAAAAAGAAAAAGAAAAATTACTTCCATACCTTTCCTCGTTTACAATGAATTAAAACTGGATGATTCCTTACATCTGCATATGCAGAAATTTTACAGTGAGCATAAACAAATTCCCAAGTGATAAAATTCTATTCCAACGAAATTGAGTGACAAATTTTGTAATACCAAGGAGGACTTTAAGTGCTTCACGAATCATATCCTCTGGGATGTTTACAAAAGGCTCCTACATGCACGACATTTAAACATTAGAAATAAGTTCAAATTGATAAATTTCTTTTATTAATCATCACATCAGATAAGAAACATAGACCACAGCTTTTTATTACAAATACCACTGTATCCGCAAGATCAAACAGTAATCAAAACTAAAAACATATCAACCACGATCAATTAAATTCAAGAACCTAGATGCAATGCCACATATTGATATAATTTAACCAGCTACAGGATCAACCAGCTCAATAATTGACTTTTATAATGGCCAGTCCATTAGCAAATGCTTGTTGATAGTAATATTCTCCGGATTCAATCAAATATTATGTTGGAGACAAGCCAGTATATTATTTTATCAGCTCCAATTGTTGCCGCTGCCTTGCGATTTGTTAATTGACAGCTCATAATCACAAATACACTTTTGAACAAATATAATGATGCTAAATGAGTATACAGTTAGCTTCCTCACACTGAAATTACATGATTTTGCTTTTAAATCAGTCAGGCAACACTTCATTATTTGTGTCGTTTTTGCCCATGATGATCTTTTATAAAGATGCCTCATCAATATAAATTCTACCAGATCCATCCCTTAGACATTCTAACTATATGCAATATGGGACTTTCAGTAGGTTTCTCATAATGCTAATTCAGTTGTCCATGGCCGTTAGTTATTGATATATGACCAGAATGGATGCACTGATTTCCAAATTCTCTCCAAGGATTGTCCCCAAAGCGCAGCAAACAGAGCACGATCTAAATATATAGGTCCACATCAACCACCCAGAAAAAGCAAAAACTAAGATGTCAAATGCCCTCTTTCTTGTTTAGATCTAAATATATATACACACGTACCAAGGCTCACACCCAGCGTGAAACTACGTCAAGCATTTAAGCCAAGTGCAAAAAGCAGACATATATTCGGAAAGTCAAGCGAAGAAAATGCCAAACTGGAGAGATGTTTCAGCCATCCGTAATAGCCTACCACTATGAAGGCAATCATCATTGAATAAAGATAACTAGACATACGAAGGGTACTAAAGCTCCAAGTGAATGTATTCTAGCTTTAGATCACACGCTGATAATATTAAGATGGACATCTCAAGAAGAAAGTGACAAAAACCTTCTTCTTAGAGCTCTAAAATGCAGACCAGATTTGAAACATGGAAGTTCAAGCAACCAACGTCATGTTTGTAATTTACCAAAGCAAAACTACACAATAAATATGAAACAAGAAGGATAAGGAGGAACTGGATGAACAATCTAACGCAGTGAAAATATATTTGAAACAAGAAAGTGATCAAACAATCAAGTCCAAGATTGAAATCTAGCAAGTAAATTTATGAAAACCCTAAAATTTGAGAGAATTTTAACGAAGTTCTAAAAATTGATCTTTTTAAACCCTAGAATATAATACCCTTTTATACTAACTAACTAGAGTTAAATTTAAATACAAAATTATTCTTAAAATTTAAATTTAAATAATATAAAAATTAAAATATAAAATACTATAGTAGGTTCAACGCAGATCAAAGGGAGGAAATTAGCACCGATTTTGTTTTGGACCTAATCTGACATCGATTGAGGAAGAAATAACTTCAGTCGTGTTCTACAATTGTATATGGTGCTGGTTGAGGAAGTAACGTTGCACTAGACTTGTTCTGGTTGCTTTTTGGATGACTTCAGCTTAAATTCAATGCCGGTTCTGACCAAGATTGGCACTAGTCTTCTCTTGAATTACTGTAATTCGCATAATTTTTCTCCACTTGTGAGAAACTCAACCTCAAATTACTTTCAAATTTTGAGCCCAACCATATTCCCCAGGTGATGATCCGCTAAAGTTGTCATCTATTCTAGTTGATTTCACACTCACTTAAACAAAGCAACCTAAATCAACAATATCTATACCTTAAATCCATCAACCATTGTAGAAATGGAATACTTATTGATTCTCTTGGAATTGCTTCTGCAATATATTTAAAACCCCCTATAAACTACACGTTTGGGCTCCAAATCAATGGTAATTGTCCCATTCAAACTAAAGTATGGTTGATGATAGCTGATCAATCTTTGGATATGCTAATTCTTCACAAATGATCTAGCATGTTTGCAAAATTTCAAATAAGTCCTAAAGTATGCTATCACTAATACTTTTCCTACCATTCTACTCAGACTCTTCATCACCAGCTGCCTTGATCAGAACATTACTAAGACTAATATCGACAAGTAGATATTAAAATAAATATTTACCTCCTGTCTCATATTGGTCTACCTAAACCTGAGACTTGTCTCTAAGGAGCCTACACTCTATAAAATCTTCAATATGGAAGTGACCTCATTAAGGAAGTTTGTATTTGTGACCCTTTCGCCTAAGTGATGTAATTAATCTACCATCCAATGTGAATCAAGCCAATCAATTTGAGACAACAATAACCTATTCTCTGGAATCACATTCCAACGATGTATAATGTTGTACATTATAAATATATGAAACTTGTGACACTCGTCAAATTTATTATTGGCCTTACTATCTATACACACATACCAACTATCATCCTACACTAATGTCACCAAGGTCGAAGTGGTACTTGAACTCATACCTTCTTTAATATGTCTCTTTGGCATTTCTTCTTCTACCTTCCCTCTTAACATCTCATCCTCCTTCAAGCCCACCTTCACATGTGGCAAGTCCAGTATAGTCATCTTCAAAATTAAGTTAAGACGATGTTGGGTGTCATATTGAGAGATAGTAAATCTTTCGGTGACCCTTCAGGTTGAATATCTTGAAATTTCTCAAAAATAATATCTTCTCCGGTAACTTCTACTCCACCCTTCAAGACTAGTACATCTATCTCTTGTACACCTATAATCACTAGCTTTGTCTTCTTGTATGCAATTATCAATGCTCTTACAACCTTTGTCTTCTTGTATGCGATTATCAATGCTCTTACAACCTTTGTCTCTAGCTCTCTAACCACTCTATCCGCACAACCAAAATCAACACTATCCTTGGGCTCTTCTGGTGAACCGCAAATTTCAACTTGACCTTTTACCTTTTTCGGTCTATGGCTGAGAATGTTTGAAGATTTAAGCTTATAGGGTCCTAAAGCATGGTTTCGGCCACCTTCGACTAATTTGTACACACCCTATTGCCCACAATACTGGGCATGTATTTGTTTATGCCATAGTCCTCTAAGTAACAAACTATTTACATCCGAGTTACCAAAAACATAACAATGAACCTATTTATATAGCTCCCAATCTAAAATCTCACCGAACTTGTCTCCTTATGAACAATAATTTCTCTATAAAGACTAGTATATTCCGTGATAGGCAAACCCAAACCATAAATTATATTTTTATAGATATAATTTCATTCTCTATCATAAGCCATATAGATACTATAACACATACCATCAATCCAACTCTAATCTTAAAAAGATGATTATGTTAATAGTCACTGAACCTTCTTGCCAGAGTAACCCCTTCAAATGATCAACTGTAGTCTAAAATGTTGTCCTCTATATTGTTGTCCCTACTCTAATTTGCCACTAGGATAGCAACATATTTTAAAGACAACAAGCTCCTTGTACTCCTTTGAAGTATCCTATGATTTGTCATCCGTGAGGTTTGCCCTTCATCCACACAAGTTGAATGGATGTTTTCATCACTACTATCGGCTATTACCCTAAGTTGATAACCTATCTCTAATACCAAATTTACAAAGTGAAAACGTATTTAAAACGAGAAAATGATCAAACAATCAAATTCAAATTTGAAATCCACCAAGCAAAGTTATGAAAACCCTAGAATTTAGGAGAATTTTAATCTAGATTAAATAAAGTTTCAAAAATTAATCTTTTTCAAACCCTAGAATAGAGACCCTTTTATACTAACAAACTAAGGCTAAATTTAAGTACAAAGTTGTCATTAAAATCTAAGTTTAAATAATACAAAAATTAATATACAAAAGGGCAAAAATGTTAAATATTGTAACAGGTCCAACGCAGGTTGATAGGAGAAACTTAGCACCAATTTTATTGTGGACCCAATCTGCTGTTGATTGAAGGAGAAATGACTTCAGTCTTGTTTTGAAAACAAGTTCGATGCTGGTTGAGGAGGGAACTTCACACCAGACTTGTTTTGGTTGCTTCTTGGATAGCTTCAACTCGAATCCAACGCTGAACCTAACCAAGACTAGCACTAGTCTTCTGTTGGATTACTGTAATCCACATCACGATCAGCATATGAGATAGAATGAACTCTTCTTAAACGACCATGATTCATAAATTTGAGGGTCAAAAGAGAATATATAATTTTGTTATTTCAAAACTAATCTAGAAAATGATCTTGTTCGAAATCTATTAGGAATTATGAAATCCAAAAATTAAAGGTTTTCATTCTACAGACATCTTATCTTCCCAAAGTCAAAGCTTTTCAAATCCCCGCAATGAGCGTGCAATATGCTCATGTAGGCAGTTGCTATGGAGATACTCATAAGGCCAGATTGTGAGAAACAGTCCCACAACAAAGACAAAACTTTTTTACAACAGATGCCATAATTAACATATTAGTCTTATTAAGGTAATGTGCACATCTTCGCCTTCCCCAAAGATCTTCATGCTTGCAAAAGTTTTCACCTTAAGTACCAGTTTTAAAGCATATTTTAGTGGGATAGTGACCAAACAGTTCAGCAAAGTCTATAAAGTGGACTGACCTTATCACATCGCTTGGAGAACTGAAAGTTTAAAATGTCAGCCACCATACAATATAAAGAACTTTAATATTTACTACTTCAAAAATTGAAGAAAAAATCATACAAAATTGTGTTTTGAACGTAACATGAGAAAAGTTACGGATTCTGTGGGTCTTAACAGCCTTCATATTGGAAAAGGAATATGCATTATTCCAACAACATTTTCACAATAGTGTTTCACAATTGATTAAGGTGATAATAATTGAAAAACATATGCATGTGATTGATAATCATAGATCACAATTAAAAATTGTCATTCATATGTTAGTCTTGTAAGATTCCATTCCCATGATTTCCTATTCCAATTATGGAAACTTTTTCATCTTTTAGAATTGCACAGCTACACAAATTACAAGAGCTGCTGCAACATGTACGTGATCAATCCAATATAAAGCACATCTATTATCTATATACTTAAAAAAATGTGATTAATGAATAAATAAAATGCAATAATTTAGGTATTCAAAAATATCCTACCGAGAATTAAATAATTTCATGACACAATAATAAAGGAGAATTATATATCTGACCTAACTATCATCAATGACTAACGTAAATAATACCCAAAATGCAACGTTCTATGGACCACTAACATCATTAACATTTCTTTTTAATGGTTAAGAACATAACATGGTGTAATCCGAATAATAATTTTAAACACTCAAAGAAGTAAACTAAATCAAGACTTTTAAATCACAATACGGCAATTAATAGCTAAAACATTTCAGGCTTGCTAATCAGTCTAACCCAAACGTAAACATAAAACTAACAAATAAGCAAACAAAAATGAACACAGACAGCAGTAATTACCAACAAAAATTGAGCCCACTAGTGAACTAGAAAAATCAAAATTTTTGTATATATACACACAACATAATCACATCTGATCAGTTACCAGCAAAGCTATCTGAGAACAAGGAGCCATAAACAAATAGAAAACGTTACCTTATGACCTTCAATCCCGAACTGAAACAGCCTAATCCCATTGGACTTGAGAAACTCCGTATTGGCATCCGGGTACGGCTCCGGACACAAATATCTACATCACCAAAAACCAAACCAAAACCCTAAAAATTCATCAGTCTACCCAAGAAAGTCTTCTCGCCTACCCCAGAAAGCCGCAACGGTAATTCAAAAGCAAATCACACAAGCAAACAGATGGAAAGAAGAGAAAAGCACATGCAACTTAATTTGAACTGATAAAAAACAATTCTTTTATTCATTTATCATTAAAAGTTGATAACTTTACGCACACGAAAAGCAAGCTTACACGATTGAGCGAAGACGAAGAGTTTGCAGAAAGGAGAAGTTGGCGGAGTCTGGAAAACCAGACCTAAAGATGCCGTTGTCCACCATGGAAAAGTTCAATGGAGGTACAAGACTAAGCTCATCTCCGGCGAGTGGAGGCAACACCGCTGGGTTGGAGGAAAGGTCAACGACGGATGCAACTTGTATTGTTCTACACATATCTTCTGCTTCTGCTTCCAGTGTTTTTTGTTCGTTTGAATTGTCCACTTTCATTAGTTTTTGAAATCAGACCTATTTCCGTTTGGGAATTTTGGGATCAAGAAAAATGTGATGTGGGTTGAGATACTGAGAACCTTTTGACAGTTAAAATAGAAGTTTGAATTGTGAGAAAAAGGTGTGCGCTGGTCGTTAAAACTTAAAACTGGTGTATGTCATCGTGGGATTGTATAGACACATTTTGTTATGCGTAGAAAAGAAAGAGAGAGACAGCTGGGAAATGGAAAAAATTATATTTAAAAGAAAATTTCACTTTTGGATGGAAAATGAAATGGTTGGTTTATGAATATAAATGCTCGTCGTGAAAAAGGGTAAGGGTCACGTTCGTTGAGTCAAGAAGGAAGAAAGATGTTCAGACGCCGGTTATCAAGCGTGTTGTTAGAAAACTCTTTTTTCCTTTTTCCTTTCGATTTTTTTAATATGAATATGTACGACTTGGAAACACTTTTTCTTGTGTTTCATTCGTTTGGTGTTGAAAAAATTAAATTTGCTTTATTATTATTATTATGTGATGTTACTATGACATATTCAAAAATTGTTAGACTTTATTTTATTTATTATTTAATAGAATGTATTTTATATTTTTTATAATTAATTATATGAATTAAAGAAAAGAAATCAATTTAATTTACAGCATTTTATTAAAAAATTAAATATAATGGGCAATTTGTTAATTATCTTACATATTCGAACTTTCATATATTCCATCAAATTGACTATTTTTTAAAATATGAAAAAAATGAAAATATTTATAATTAAGTTGAAGTCAATTCAATTGATAAAAAATGGGATTAGATTGAGCTGGAAAAAAAAAAAAATCTATTGACAAATCGATGCTACATTAAATTAGATATTGACAAATTATTATTGTTATTATTATGCAGTAGTTTAGGAATCCAAAGCATGCTCTGTAAGAACGGGACGTTCCTACGAAATACCTCACCACGCGCGTGTTTCTCGCATTTCCCTTCGGACTGGTCTGGTCTCGCTCGTTTGAAAGGGAAATGTTATCGTATGACCAGTACTTGCGTGTCATCATACATCTAAAGCTAAAGGCCATCATATCAGCGCCGCACATTGTGAGTTCCTTCGTTTTGCATAATATTATATTCATGCCTGTAAGTACGTGGGCCCGGAAGGTAACATGGGTTGCGTTGGTCTGCGCCGTTGGAATTTGGTATAATTGTTTGTTTCAATTATGTAGAGAAAAAGAGCAAATTCTTAAATTTTTATTTTTTTTTTCAAATTTTTATTTACATTATAAAGAAATTGGAAATTATCATTAAAAAATGTTATAATGTACTGTGGAATTGTACCTTAGCCTTCCCCAAAGGAATTAGAGCACATTCTAAAGAATATGCGGGAAGAGAAAATTGGGATGACGTACTCCCTGCGCCACGTACTTTGTGCAATCATACCACATTGGAATATTTAGATCACAGACGGAGAAAAGAAGAAAATGGTTATTCCATAAGGCAATCTTTCGTTGCTGGTTTAGTGGACTGCATCATTTTAATCATGTCGGTTTTTGTTAACCGATTGTGAATAGCTCCTCTCCAATACAGTGATCAATTTATTTATTTTTATTTTTGTTTAAGGTTCAATTTAATTGAGGAAATGGGATTTGGTACGAGATGTATACTTTTATTTGTCAATTTACCCTACAAATTTTTATTTCATCCAATGGATTTGATTTGATTTTGACGGATACTTCTGTACATTAGAAAAGTGTTTTGGCTGTTTATTTTTGTTAATAAATGGGATGGCATATTAACTTAAATAATTTTAAAACGGATTATTATTGTCGTTAGTTTATGTAATAAAATAGTGTTGTTTATTTGCATTGAACTATGTTATTAGTTCTTAGTTAATTTATAAAATAATAAAAATATAAATTTTTATTATAAAAATATTATATTGCAAGGTGTGTAATATTACAATATTAATATTGTATTAAGTTATCTCTTAATTTTTATAACATTAAACTTGTAAAAATTTAAACAAAATAATAACCTAGTAAAATGATAAAAATGTCACAAGAAGATTTAGAGTTGTTTTTTGAAAACAAAAATATTAGATAATTAGTTTATAACTTAATTTTTATCAAATTATCCATATTTAGGATTTTATTAGTATCAAGGCGAATTTATATTGTTTTCATGCGTTTTTCATGTTTTAAGTGTGTGTTGGTTATAGAAGTGAATGTTTGTTTAATTCAGGTTAAAAAGTGTTTAGAAAAAGCTTAATGACTAAATGCCTAGTACAACGAGAGTCAGGAAGAAGATTTAGAGACTTAAAGGGCGCTACTAGCTAAAGTCAAAAAACATTAAATCTTCAACCCAGGGCCTGCTGTAAGAAAATTTCGAACTCAAAAATTGCCTCCCGTTGGAATCCAAACTAATAGGGATTTTTACATTAGATGTCCTAAAATCCGTCCTTACAAATAAGATTGTTAGGATTTCATGCAAAAGGAAGATACAATCATAATTAATTTAAAAGGGGTTTTTACACTAATTTAGAGAGAGAAACAAGAAAAAAGGAGATACCCTTAAGAATTATGCAAGAGGATAGGAACTTTACTCAAGAGGAAATGGATTATTTTATTTTATCTTCTTATTGAGAATGATATTTAATCTTTTGTCATTTCTTATTTTTATGTTGTATAAAATGAGTGGCTAAAGTTTTATGTTTAGGGGATAGACGAAGATCTTTTGATCTATTGCCAAATACTATTATTGTTATTAATAAAATTTCTTTTAAGTTGTTTGTTTTCCTTGTGATTAATGCTTTTGATTTGCTTGACCAATAAATTAAATGATTTATGATATATAAGTTTAATACTTGAAAGAGGATAAATTTGTATATTAAATATAAGGACTCACAAATTAAAAATTAATTCATTGAAAGATGATTAAAGATTAGTTAGCACTAAGGATTGGTTCTTAATTAATATAATTGAATAGATATATTAATTAAAATAGTTACATTATTTTATTAAATTCTCAAAAGATGAAATGAAATGACTTTAGAACTTGTGTTATAGACCGATTAAAATAAAATTAATTCAGATAAACATAGAAAATTGTTGTTTAGTAAATTTAGTATAATTTTAGAACGCTTTATAATTTTCTCTTTTTTTTTTCAGTTTATATAAAATTTGACTATTTTAATCGTAATAATTAGCTTACAAATTCAGTTCTATTCTCGTAGGATTGGATTGATAATTGACTATAAAATGCAATACTGTACACTTGTGAATCTTTTTTATGCGTTTGTGAATGCATGTCAATAGTCTAGAAATTAACAATAATATTAGTCAATATAATTCATAATTTTTTTATAATATTATTGTAAAAATACGTAAATTTTAGTAAAACATGAATTTCATTATACATTTTTCATAATTTTTTATATTATAATAAAACACCATAATTCTAAATTGGGGGGACACTTAGTATAGGCTTGTAGAGAGTGAATCTCCTTAAGAATTAACAAATCATAACGTGGGCTGCTACTGACCCACTAACTTGACCCGACCACTGAAAATAAAATAAAACAGAACGTAGGCTGGCAATTCTATTAGCCGCATGGTTTATTTTTAATCTTTTACTTTTTATGAAAGTAAAGAAAATAAAACATAGTAGGATTTTCATTCTTCATCTGTTGTTGCTTGTAATGACATTATCAAGCCACTTAATTAATATTATATAATATGAGTAATTGCAATAATTTTATTGATTGTGGAAGTTTCCTGAAAGTACAGATTTTGCTGACGTGTCCTTTCTTCTCCATTCTTAAGACATTATTATATTCCAGTCCGAATTTCGTTTGTGGTGATTCCAAATTCTAAACCCACCCCCCTTCAGATGTTAATGATGGTTTATATTATAACCTTAATCTTTTTAAAATTCTTTCATAACTATTATGTAAAATAACTCAAATTTATTCTCAATTCGGTATAATTAAAGTTTAATCATAAAAGCTTGTGCATCACATTTAAGAGATAATATTAATTGAATCGATTAATACCCATTTATCTTTCTTTCTTTTCTTTTCCTTTTTTAATTCTTGTTTATTAAAAAATAAATGTATGTTTGATTTAAATTTTTACTTACCAAAAAGGTTTTGTTAATATCAAAAGAACTTTTAAAATCTTTGGTATCATTTAGTCACTGCTGAAAAAGAACTTGTATTAGAAGAAGTTTAAATTTAAAATTTTTTTACAGTAGATTTTTTTAACTTTTTTAAAAGATTAAATTATCTTAAATTCTTTTATTTTATTTTTCAAAATTTTATCTTCTTTCTCTTTTAATACAAACTTTAAAAATTTATCTCTCAAAATAATTATATAGTTTTATTAAAAATGATTCACAATATTCAAATACCTAATTATTTTTATTAAAAACTTTATCATAAAAAAACTCTTATTTAAAAAAACTTTACTTCAAAAATATTTTATTTGAAAAGTCATAAAAAATAAACCCTTAATAAGTTGGTTGTATATGACAAAATGTTTATGAAATTTGGTAAGGGGGAAATGACAAATACTCTCTTTTTATTATTTTATTAAATGATAATTATTCTTTACTTTATATTTTTTGATAAAATTTTTGCAAAATAGATAAATTTGCATCATTATAATTTCAGCACATCCTAATTAGGCTGGCACATACTGAACTATTTATCATTTGCAATTCACCCACTTAAAAGTTTTATATCATAATTACAAATAATACAAAATCATAAATAATACACAGTTAAAGTCACCAAGCAAAAAAACGAAGAAATGAAGTACAGAATAGAACAAAGCCAAATACACCACAGCCAAAACTCAAAACCAACATTTGATTAAAGAAACCAATCACTGGTAAATAAACTAATTCTCATTAACATTATAACAATTATTTTTCTCATCCATATTTTGATTTATATTTTGAATTCTATCTTTTGCATCCCCTCGATCCTTCAAGCATATTAAGAAATTCAAAACTTTTAGGGATAGCCTTGATCTCCTTTCATCAAGTACCATGTTCTCAACACTAAAAGTAAATTTTGATATAACTGTAAAAATCGGAAGAGTTAGTAGATCATGAGCCATGGTAGATAGCAGAGAAAAGTCTTTCATTTGTTTTTCACTATTGCAAAACATCAAAATTTCTTTTTTCTTCAAGGGTAAACAAATTACCATAATCAGTAGAAACATATTTTTCTAATTCATAAAGCACAAACATGAATTCTAACATTACTCAAAATTTTTCAAGAAGGAGTATCAATTATAGGCTCATTACTATGCAAACAATTTATGTATTTATACCTACCATATTATGATATTTAATATAAACATTACTTCAAGATTTTTTTCCAGTAAGAAGCATCAAAATCAAGGGCAACATTTAAATTTTTGACAGTTTCATTAACTAATACAATAGAATCAAAAAAATTGATTCTAGGATCCATCACTATTATATTTTTTCTTTCATAACAAGGCAAATCATCACAAACTCATCAATATCTCTATAGCGAGCAAAAATATGACTAATATCATTTAGATGGTTCAAAACACAGGAAGAAGTAGAAGAGTAAACACATAAACATATAACATCATAAAATATTTTAAAAAATCAATAAAAGTAAAAGCCATATTGTAATTAGCAAAGGTGATACAAATATCACTTAATTTTTTATTATAACAATAAATAATTGCATCGCTATAATTAATACAAAATTTCAACATTAAATAAGTTGAATTTTAACGAGTTTTTACATTAAGCATAAATCTCTTGGACTATAATTCATAATTTACTAAAATAGAATTAAAGTCTTGCCTTCTAAAATCATGTGATGCAATATACTATATAGCATCTCTAATTTTTTTTTATGAGCCTAAATTAGTTCAGTTAATCTTGCACAATTAAATTAACAATATGATAGATACATTTTACATGAAAAAATTGTGAACCAAAATCACATGAAATTACTAAATTATTAATCAATATATCAATGGCAGCATTATTTGAGAAGTATTATAAAAAGTAATAATAAAAATTTTATCTTATATTTTATTTTCACTAAAAACACTCATTATTGCATTAAAAATGGCAAATGCATTATAGGGATATTCTAATTCACGAAAAGCAATAATCTTATTATGTAACATCCAATTGTCATCAATGTAATGAGATATAATTAAATATAACTCAAACGATTACATCCAGTTTAATAATCAGAAGTAATAGAAATAACTCCTTTTAACAATTAAAATTTGCTATTAAACTTTTTTTAACTTGATCAAACAATTTAATTATATCACTCTTATATGTATTTTTAAGAACTAATTTAAAAATAGGTTGAACATACCTTTTCATGAATTTTTTCAACCCTTTGTCTTCAGTCTAAGTGAATAGCAGTTCACTTAGCATTATTTATTTAGTCATCCTTTCTCGCATATTTTGATGTGAGTATCTAAAATAATTAATATTGTCTTTAAATGTATTTAGTGCAATTAAAGATTGGGTATCATCCCTCGGAGAAGCATGTATTTGACTACATTTTTTAGCATATCCTTTTAAATGTCTATTTTCATTGCACTTAAATAAATTAATGGTCTTTTACCAAATTTACAAATACCTTTAGTTTTTATATGTCCTTAAGCATTCGGCTTAGGCTCTAATGTTAAAAAAGTTCATACAGGATATGTTTTTGGCCTTTTAGAACTGGACACACTAGATACAAAAAAAGAATTAGTTTAAATTATCCTGTTCATTAGACATTGTTTCACAGATATAAAAAATTAAATTCACCTGGAGTTGCTTTTCAATCATTAAAGTTTAATATTGTAAGAAAATAGACAAATACAAAAACTGTGTCAATCGAGATTGAAATATAAACAAAATTTATAAACAATCATTAGCATAGGAACAATATTTAATAAAATAGAAACCAATAAATTAATAGAATTTAATCAAATTAATAATATCATAAACAAACAATCATTTGATAAACAAATATAGACTACAACCCTTTCTCTAATTATAAATAAAGGTATTTTAAAATACCTCACTTATTATTTATTATTAAAAATAGATATTGTTTACTAATAATCTCCATTAATTGGACAATTTCTGGCGATTGAATTGAACCATTATTAATAGAAAATATCAACAATAGAATACACATTCACAAAAAAGAAGTAACATGAAAATGAATAATTTATAACAAACTAGAATACACAATATAATACATATTTGTAAGTCATAACTTGAATTTATGAAAGCATGTTAATTAATCAAAATAGAAGTAGAGTTTATAAGAATTTACAACATATTAATCAAGTAAGATAAAATACATTATTTATAAAATCATGATAAGCAAACAATCTCAGTGAATTAGAAAATATAATATATAGCATTGTTGTGAGTAATGAAAGTATGCAAATTACAAAAATGGGCATGAATTTATCTGTATGGCATTTTAGGCATAATTAAAAATTTTAATAAAAAATCAATAACCCTTAATAATAATTGATGAAGATTAACACCAAAAATTGAGTATTTTCAAGAGAATCATATGCCTCTTTTTTCTCCTTACCTGGCCCTTTGTACAGATAGAGAGCTTGAAAAAAAATAGTAAAAAAATAGAAAAATTCCACCAAAAAAAAAAAATGGTCCTTTATATATTTTTTTATTTACTATAATATACCTAGCCTTTTTAGCAAAGACAAATGGGTTTTAAAACTTCTTCAACAAGCTTCCTAATAGTAAATATAAAATATCACCTAAACCTTTAAATTTTAAAAAATTATAAATTGACCCCAAATTCTATCAAACTTATTTTGATCAAAATTATTTTAATTATTTTTATATTTTTAAATATTTATAAAATATGACAACTTACTTTAAATTACAATCGAGTTAATTTCTTAAGCTCTCGATTCATAAACTATTTAATGCATAAACCATTTACAATTTTTTAGTCAAATAATATCTCTGAGAGCACTAGCTCTCTTGAAAATATTATTTACTTTCTCTAATAATAAAGATAAGTTGAGATTTATATCATAACTTCTCAGGTTTATTATAATATTTGCTATGAATTAAAATCGATCTCGTTTCGAGCCATTCAAATTCTCAACGATCATAGTTAACATCTAGCAAAGTACCATACCCCTAAATTATAATAAAAAAATTTTCATCGAACCTTTTATAACTAATTATAGACTTTATATGAATAGTTTCTTTCCGTTCGTCTAATCTTAACTAAATTAGGACTCATGAATATCAAAATTCTAAATTTAATTATATTCAAATAATCAGTCAATACGAGCTAAACTTGTCACTACGAATTTTTCATATGACATTTGTGCTTTGGCCGAAAACTTTATTTTTACTCGTTTACTAATATCTGACTGAAAATTCAAACTTGAACCGAGTCAATGGTACCTTAAAATTCTTTATGTCGAGTTAATGAATTTCATTTGACAATTATTTGTCTTTTGATATAAATAATACATGATCAAATTAATTTTTATGTATAAGACATGATTAGTCTCGTATTTATATATCATATAAACTATGTGTGTCTATACCGATCAATAACTATGATATCTTAGGTCTAAAGAGTAGTTAATACACTCATATAATCTAATGATAAATTATTGACAACATACATTCGTGTGATTCATCATAATATTGGTCATGTTCAAATAATAGTTCTCTAACTATTATTCCAGACTAATGTCCTAATAATATGACTATTATATCACTCGCACTAATATCATCTTATGATATTCATCAAAAATATTCAATGTGTCTACACTGTAATATCAATGCTCAGTCGATATTATTCTATAAAGAACACTTTAGATAACTTAATTATCTTCAATATTTTATATGCATATTCTATCATTAATATGATTAGATAGAAGAAGCAATATATATATATGAATTGAAATAATTTTTTTATTAATAAAATATGTATACAATACATATGATTATAGTAACTCAATACAATGTGTCCAAAACTGATAACATGAATAATTTTAGAGTATATAATACTAACAATTGCTGTCAAAAGTTAGTCTTTTAATGAACC
>JAWDEX010000001.1:1648727-1688433 GCA_035221805.1 Trichilia hirta | reverse complement strand
ACAATGTAATTAATGTAATATATATATATATATATTATATTTTGTGATATTATTTTTATTATGTTAGCTAACATCATTTTAGTACAAAATACATAACAATCTAATAAATATTATTAATAAAATAAAAGTATTTTTATTAAAAAAGATACACAACAATTTGAATATCTGATGGAGTATTTATTAATATATATATATATATTTTAATAAAAATATTTCTAAATTATCATGAATAAATTTATACTAATTATTAAATTTAAATTATCCATGAAAAATTCGAGTACTCAACCCGTGAAGATTAAAAATGAAAAAATAAAATATTCGGTGTCTTACTCTCTTGTCTTAGAAGTCAAAGTAATTTCCAAAATTAAAAAAATTCCCAATTCCTAATCTATCTCAACTAACCCTAAAACTTAATCAAACTCTCGAAATTTTTGCCCAAAAACTAATCAAAAAGGAACAATAATATCGATTATTCTAGTAATTTTATGTTTTCGATCAATTTGAGTTGTAAGAGACATGTTGAAGACTGAGACTTCGTATTCTTTAGCTTTGTGACTGAAGGTTGTTTGTTTTAATTTATTTTCATGCATATTTGCTTATTTTTGCTAGAAATAATTTGTGATTATAAGACCTATTTTTCAAATCAAGGGCAAATTTTGTCATTTTATCCCTTAGAGATATTTTTATTATTTTATAAAATTTATATTTGGGTATCTAATTTTCTTTTTTAATTAACTACACATTTAGTCTAATTGGTGCTTTAAAAGAATTTGGAAAAGTTTTGGTGTGATTGAAAAATTTTAGTCGTAAGGTTTCTTTTGCGCATTCAAGCTTCAATTATAAATTTCTCTTAGTTGGATAATCCAATTTAAAATCTATTTATTTTATATGAAAAAAGACAGATTCAAAATTTTATAAAATTAAATTTTAGGTAAATCAAAGTTCGAACAAGAGAAAAATAAAGTTACAAAGTAAAAAGTGTAAAAATAAGAAAGTAAGAAGAAGTCCCGATGCAACGGAGGAATTCCCGCTATAGCGAGAAAATAGTCTGCTGCAGTGAGACATTCCACATCAGCAAGGAAGCTCTGCTGCAGTGAGCAAATTCTCATTGCAACGAGAAGGGGCCTTGTTGCAGTGAGCTTGATTTTCTCTCCTGCGCGCCTTATCTTTAAACACAAATTTTCACTGATCCGAAAGTTCGATTGATAAGTTATTTTTTTCTTTCAATGAAAGCTAATGGAACAAGGATTCTATCAAAACTAATTTCAATAAATTCTAAGTTAAACTAGAAGAGAAATAAAGATAATAAATAAGAGGTCCGAAATTAATTTCTTAAGTCATTCTGCGTACCTTATTTTTAAATGTAAATTCTCGTTGATCGAAAAGTCCGATTAATAAGCCTTTTTTTTTTAATAAAAGCTAATAGAACGAGGATTCCATTAAAACAAATTTTAATTAATTATGAGTTAAAATGAAGAAGTTATAAAGGCAGCAATTAAGAAGTACGAAATTAATCTTTTTTTAACCTTTGAAAATGAAATTTCCATTTTACTCCTTTCTTATTTCTTCTTCACTCTTAATTTATAAGGGCAATATGGACTTTTCACCTTCATTTTAAATAATTTTATTGTCCAAAAATATTCTTCTTCTTCTTTTCTTCTTTTCACCCGTAACTTACTTCTCTTCTCCTTTCGCTCTAAAAGAAAAAGTCTCCCTCGCTACCAAGTTAAATTTCTTCAAAATTCATACTCAAATCAACTTTTTTTCATTATTTTAGAGCTTCTTAATCTATTAATTTCAAGTTTTAACCACCATTTTTGAAGTTAAAAAAAATAAAGAGCTAGAATTTTGGACAAAATTGGGACTTTTCAAATTTAGTTAACAATCGGGCATAAACTCGGTTTTCTCAACTTAAAAGTACTTTTTTGGTAAAATTTTTAATTTTAAAAAGTTTAATTTTAAGTGTGATTGTGTACTTTTTAATTTTAATAAATTTTAAAATAATAAAATAAATTTTATTTTAAAAATAAATTTATTTATAATTTAATTAATTGTATGATTTATTTTTAATTTTTTTATTATAATTTAAATAGACTTAAATAAATAGTCATATCGTAATTGTGTCCAAACGAGTAATTGTGTTTAAATAAATAATCGTGTTTAAATGAATAATCGTGTTTAAATAAATAATCGTGTCTAAATGAATAATCGTATTTAAATAAATAATTGTGTCTAAACGGATAATCATATTTAAACAAATAATCATATAATAATCGTATTGTATTTGAGTTTATATTTTTAACATAAATAATAATTATATTATATTTATATCGAATAAATATTAATTATGTCGTATTTAAATTAAGATAAATTTTACCTTTTATTTAATTTACCACCCTTACGTGGAGCATCCAGCTCAAAGTATGTTCACCGGAGTTTTTGAGTCTCATGGACGTGGGGTGATGTAGCGATGATTTAGGGGAGCCCAATAAGTATTGATCTAAAGTTGATTGGTGTGTTTTCAAGTCCAAATCCAAATTCAAATCCGTTTTAGGAATATATATTATTTGAATCGACCAATTTAGCAATGTGAACAGAAGAGTGAGACAAGGATCAAATTGACGAACTTTTTTTTTTTTTTTTTCAAATTTTTAACCTCGCACTCCTTTACACTGATAATTAAAGCATTATCTTTGTCCTTCCTCTTTGACCAATAACCAAATGATAATTGTCAGAGGCGTGGACCCATAAACATTGAATTAAAGGGTGCAGGGTGCCATGAGACTGACATTGACACGAGGATGACGAATTAAATTGTCTCATGATGACTGGTTGTAAATGTCTGCTGTCTCCAACTGAGACCTCTGTAAAATGTTGAAACCCATTTTTTTTTTTTTTTTTTTAATACCTTAACACAGAAAAACGGAAACAAAAATAACATTGTTTTAATACAAAAATACGAACACATAAAAGAAAATCAAGTAAAACTAGTACTATTTTTAATTGTATGGAATGAATGGATATATCGTTACAGGGTAAAATGTTTTTCACCGACGAATTGCTTGCAAATATTGAAGAGAGAGAAAGAGATGGACAAAATACAATAAATGAGTACGTGGTCCATATCTGAGATTGACATTACAATGCAATACTCGGCCCCTCAAAAATTTCTGAGATTACTGAGGGGTTGTCTGTGCTGTCTGAACAGCATTACTGTTTTAATTATTACATAAGAATAAGACATCATGGGAATGAGGGTTAAGTGTTTTTTCTTTTTTTTAATGAATTTGGGAAAATAAATTCAGAGAGGGACAAAACGAACAGTCAAATAAACGCAAAAACTTGTTGAATACACCTATTTGCTGCTAACTTCATAGGGGTTTGTTGGTGTCTTTTCCCTTTCTCCAATGTTTCCTACAGAAAAAATACTCTGGTGTGGCCTTCCTTTTAATGGCTAAAAATTTATAAACATTGATTTTCAGTCCTTTTACTATTATTATTATTATTATTATTATTATTATTATTTATATGATTGTGTTCATCTTTTTATCCAACTTTTAGGTTTTCATATAAATTTAGACTCTAAATTAATTTCTCTAAATATTTAGGGAATACCCATCAAAGTAAATAATAGGGTTTGATTTCAATTAACTATAATAAAAAAATTTTAAAAGGTACCCAGATCACTTACTTCAAAAAATTTTAAAATCAGCCAATCAACCCTAGTCTAGCGGTTGACAAGCATGACCTTTCAATGTGAAGATCCAAGCTTTAAGTTTTCATTAATTCCACTTTCAATTTTTTATAAGGGTGAAATAAGTTTAGATTAAAAATTATTATTTTCATCCTTGTAGATAAAGTGGATGGGTAAATTCCGTTTGATTTTGAACAAATAGATTGTAGATTGTAAATTTGTAATATTCAAAAAGAGAAAAAAATAATAAGTTTGAGATTCTTAAAAAATAATTTATTGGCTATCCAATCTCAATAAACATTTTTTTACCAACCCTGCTCTCCTTTTATAGAAAATGACACGTCAATCCTCCTCCTGTTGTCGAACGGCCAATTATACCTCAGCCTTTACTTCTTACGTACAGGCTACAGAGAGACTACAGAGAGAGGGCGCCAAAACAACACTAACGTTCTGGTTTTGATTATAAATAGTCACTAAAACAAGACCATATTCCCAATATTTTCTCACTACTGTTCAATTAAATGGTCAACTCTCTATAGCTACTTCGTCTTGACTCTTGACGTTGAGCCTTCTCTCATCCATTTTTCAGGGTCATAGCTCATAGCTAGCCATGGCTAGGTTTGCGCATGAAGCTTTTCTTTTCTTGGTTATGTATTACTACTTCATGCTACTTCTTCTTCTTTTAGGTCAAAATCTACCAACTGCAACAGAAATACTACAAGCAATACTGCTGTAGGTTTTATGGCGATATCTCTCCTGAGCTTATTCTTCTTATATCTCTTTTCTTTCTCTTTGAACCTTACGAAGGTCGTTCGAGTTTTCTTGACCTTGCAAGTCCGAGAATATAGATGTTTGGGTCATGATTACTCTTTTCAACTTTTAACAAGTTCAAAGAAGATAGTGTTAATTTCTTATGCTGTGATGTTATTCTCTTCTTTTCTCTCGATTCCACACCACATTAATAATATCCATATGTTAGAAATATTTTTTTTGTGTCTTTTAATCCTTCATTATATTTGTTCAGATTTTTTAGAATATTTGGTGTAAATATGTAATGAATAGAAGTTGTTTGCTGTAAGATCTGTAATATTCTTTGGTAAAGGAAGAGATAAGACTTATTAGCATTATATATTTGCTGTTGGTTTGTGTGAAAGATAGTACGCAGTGAATGTTTCTTCTTCGTCGTATAGTTTCTGTTTTCTATTTTTGCCTTGATTTTTGATTCTTTAAACGTTGCTGTAAGTCTTAATTACCAGTTTTGAAGACAGAACTGTATTTTAATAAAGTAAGCATTCTATTGATTATTGATATTATGATGTTGTTTGTGTTACTGTATTTCGGTGGAAAATGGTGGAACCTGGAGTGGACTACATGAGTTCTTTTCCCAGGTCTTTCGTGCGCAGTGTGCTGTGAGTTAGGCTAAGGGTACGGAGAAATTGATTAATTACTTCCTACTCTTGCTAACGGCACCTCTACTTTTTCTAAGTGAAACAGTAATTTCTGCTAGTGGACAGAAATGTCCGTAATTTTTTTTCGAAATCGACTAAAATATATGTTTTCATTAAATTTCAAAATTTAGGTTAGAATTTTCAGCTTCAAGTTAATATTTAATGTTAGAGTGTTGTAATCACACGATAATTTTAAGTCATAACTATTACAAAATAAAAATAAAAATTATAAATATTAATTAAAAAACAAATAAATTTTATTAAAAGTAAATTATCAAATATTTATAGTAATTTTTTTTTAAATTAAATAATAATTAATAATATCACATATGCAGGATACAATACGTTGCAGCTTAAATAATTATTTATATCTTTTTTTAGTGGGTTGTTTTCTCTTGAGCCGTAATTTGCATCACTAATACCAAACAGGTTTGGTGTTGGATAAAATCAACTTTTCTCGCCAATAGCAGAAAATTTAATCGCACTATTTGATTTGACCTTATCAGAAAAAGAGAAGTATAAATTTGATCGCCTTCCAGGCTTCAATATGAGTGGTAGAGAATTTTCCAGCCAGAATTAATTTTGGACAGCATTACAAAGAAGGGTTAGGTACAACATCAATCAATAATTAAATTGCTACAATGTATGAACTGCAAAGGCCTGTGTACATTTAATACATACATTGCTAAAATTTACAGAACCATGACCTATATAACACCTTTCCAATGCACACTCAAATGAATCTATACAATTTATAACCATCACATTCAACTCGGGATAATTCTGATCACTATCCTCATTTTTTGTTTATAACATAATTCATGCTGCAAGTATGAGTACTTTTATCGTTCCTTGACTATTAGCAGTTAGCATCGTAGGACTGTCACTCTTCCAACATACAGCACTGATGAAGTAAGACCCCGCATCTTCATCAGCATCATCCATATCAGGTGAACCAAATCTATGCCATGTTACAGGTTTCGAGATCTCCTGCATATTGGTTCGAAAAATAGAGTTGATTTCTCGGTAAAACACTTTCATGTAAAAAGATTCACTACTGTGAACATCTTACCTTATGGTAAACATATACTTCATTTGTTTCACTTCCGCATGCCATGTATTCGCTATTTACAGTCAAACCAACAAAGTTCTTCTCATTTGTGTGGCCTCTGAAAGTACGAACCTGTAAACACTCAGGAGTAGAGTTTTCCAACTCAAGTTTTTGCATATTCTTTCAAAACATTCAAGCAACAAACATGAAGAAATGTAGCAAATGATAGAATGTGCAACATTTAAGTCACTAAATCGCAAGCACCAAAAACATTTAGAAATTCCTAGCAGTGAACTACTAAATCACGATACACATCTAATTTCCTTTTTATTAGCAGACATATCCATGATAATTTGCTTCCATTGGTTTCATTTTGCTCCTACTGGCTCAGAAAACTGAACTTCTATTAAGCATGCAAGTCTAAAAGCTAGTTTTTTATTCACAATGATGCAAGCATAATCCAAGTGATCTTTATGTTTGAAGCATGGTATTACTCACCGGTAAATTATCCTTTACATTCCATAATCTCAGTGTGCTGTCTGTAGAAGCAGAAGCAAGCTCATCATTGGACAAAAATTTAACGTACGAAACAGCTTTCTTGTGTCCAGTGAATACGTGTAGTGGTTGACTGGTGTTTCTTATATCATAATAGTGGATGTGATGATCTGCTGAACCAACCTACAAAAGGCCAGAGGGTCTCACTTCAAGAATCCTTCTAATTTTACCACAAATAAAAAGTGAAGGTAAAAGTTGTGATTTGCTTTTCCCAATTATCAGGCATACCAAAATTGGAGAGTATAATTGGTAAACACGTATAAGCCTAAAACTAGGATCACTTTAAGAAATAGCTGTTACACTGCACCAGTTTACATGCGGACAGAAGTCTAGATGGGCCCCTCAGTAATCAAGTATTACATGAAATTCACAAGGTATAAGTGTAATACACATCCATAAATATTTAAATTGAAGTCTCATACCGCAATGTAATTACTAGATCCAGGATTATATTTCACACAGCAGATATTTGCTTTCATGTCAATGTTAAGAACGCTAGCTTCCTGCTTGGTGCACCAAACTTTGACCTGATTATTACATAAACCCAAATTCAGCATATAATTAAGCATTAGATCAACCAAAAACTTAATTATGTGAAAAGTTCGAGATCAACATGGATTACACATTGAATTCTCCATACAAGCCAGCAATGTACAAGGTGAAGAGTGGGTATATCAACATAGAAGTAGGCATCATGAAGTTCATATACACCTCATCTTTATCTTTTAAGATATATTATGCATCTCAAAGAAAAGAAGAAAACAGCTGGTTCAAGCTATGAAAACTAATTGAGTACCTTACAATCATCGCTCCCAGATACAAGCATTGAGGGTTCAGTGCGTGAGAAATCAACACTCCATGCACGTTTTTCATGCTCTTCATATTCCATTACACTCTGCACAGAGTTGTACATGTGTGATATAAATTAATGTTACTGGGAAAAGCTCAACTTGAAACACGAGAAGAATGTCTATGTAAATAGAGCAATTGAAATCCTAACCATAATAATGCAATATAATTACCTGCTGAGTTGTTATGTCCCAAACGGTAACTATTCCTTCATAATCACTACTAGCAATACGATTTTTTGAAAATTTATTCCAGCTCAAGCAACTAAGTTTCGAACGCGTCGACATCTCCACAACGGGACAATGTACATCTTGAGGTTCATTCACAACCTGGAATGAAAACATATATGCAACGATCAACCAACCAGCCAAAGATAGAGGAGCAAATTCATGTACAGATTTATGGATTAGATAAAGCATAATAGCCAATGCTTAAGAACAATGTCATTGCATAACCAGATAGATCAAACAGGAGAAAATCTTCTCCGTGGATATTCTGCCAATCATAATATGAGGGGAAACACTTACAACTACCAAATCCAGACAACACTTTGCACATAATTGCAGAGCATAGACAAGGGTCAGTAAACCAATTTTTACTGAGTGATGAACAAAACATGCATGGGGAAGGTTCCTTCAAATTTGATATCTCTCATATTTATATGTATAAGTTCACTCAATTAAGTAACAGTCTTAACGCCTGTAACTGAAGTATACCTTACACCAGCTCTCCCAGCCCTCTGTCCATAATTGATAGCAAACCATTACCATACAATTATGGAAAGAACAATCCTACACATCCCAAGTAGTGGGGCTTCATTGATTGGATGTTAAATTTTCACAATTATTGAAATTGCTGATTATCCCATCTCAATATACAATTAATGAAAGACATGTAATTACTTGGGATGAAAATTAGGAAGTGCAGTATTACCCTGACAGGAAATTGGGAAGAAAATATATTGAGCTAAAAGTATGCCATTAGCCACATCTCTGAAGCTACTGTTATTTCACTTGTGACCAGACTCAAAACAATTAAAATAAGAAGTAACAGTAAATGAAGACCTTACCGAAGAGAAGTCAAAGACCTTAATGCGTCGAGAAACTCCAGCAGTTGCAAACAACTGATCATCACGGTCAAATTCTATGCTGTCATACAACAGTCAAATGTCCTAGATTAAGAAGACTTCCCCACTGTAAATAGAATAAGTAAATGCAAACATGTAGAGGGAAAAGCATCAAAAGGTCAAGAGTTATGAATTGATTGATTTGCCTAAAAATAATAGAAAAAATCCAAAGTCTCAACACAATCGAAAGATTGAATACCAACATAGAAATGGCATTCTCAACGTGTGATGGATGTTCCGTTTTCAAAATCCATCCTTACCTCTGTTTGACTAGCAGACTTAATCCCACTTAAGAAATATCTATGATAGATTAATTACAATAACCACACATTAATCACTAGTTTATTCCCCTCTGAGTACATAATTCAACTCAAGAAAGCCCATCCCATACTACTAAGATTGATCAACTGAGTTCTCCATTGTCCTTTTACCCTGTATGAGATAATGTTCTACACTAAATTGTAAGCCAACATTCCCTGATTACAATTGAATTCATTAGTATGTTTATAGAAGAAGACTAGAGAAGTCATATTATTGCATTTAATCTTTAACAAGTGCTTTGTCTCCAGGACAAACTTGATAATAACTTATCTTGTATACTTGAATAAGAACAGCCTACCATATTGGAAAAGAAAACTTCTTACTCACCTTGATACTATATTGGCTGAATGAAATATATCACCATGCCTAAGTTCAGCAATAACCCTCAGTCGACTGTTTCACGGACAAAAGAAAAACAGATAAATTACATGCTATGAAAACAGAATCATAATAGTGTAGATCACAAAAAAAAATATATCCATCATCGAATGTAATTAGCATCTATACCTGTACTGAGTAAAAGTAGTTAGCACAGATTGGAAATCAGCAAGACCAGCATTATAACCCTCTCTTTGCACAATGCTTTTATCACCCTCTGGTTGCAAATGCGGCTGGTTTGCCAACTGACGCCGCTTTTGTAGGTAACACTCTTGTAGATCATTGAACTGCAGCAAGGGAGAAAATGATGAAAATGAAACAAGTGAGAGAAAATAATGAAACACAGAGTATGTCTGCAGCCTACAAATTAGAGCAATCCATACATCACATTAATGCAGTATGTATATGGCCTACCTAAATTTATAATAAGTGAGAAATAACACTAGCCACAAAAGATTCACAATTGTGTTTCTATCTTTACATGTTCAACAAGTTGACATAAAGAATGGATATTTGTGCAAAGATATTCATGTAACCGACTTGGTCCAGTTGAGCACAAAGTTACACATGGTATTCATGCAGTTTAAATATTTTGTTTCATGATTACTATCACCCACCAAACAACATTGATGTCCTTAAATTACTCAATACTAATAGTCAAGCACAACTATTTGTCATAAAACCAATCAATTGCTAATAAAATGTAAACAAAACCTCATAAGATTACTACCCTGTGCATATTCTTGTTATAAAGCAGTTCAATTAACCAACGTTGTACGTACTCAATCTAATTGCTCTGGGAAGTCCGAGAGTTTCATGAAACTTATAATAATTCAGGGCAAGAACATTACTCAAAATGAAACTCAAGAATGAGAACATAGATAAAAAGATTCAAGTGGCCAACCCCGACTAACTACGATGAGGTGGAATTCAGTGGAGCACAGCCAAAACTGACATTTACATATAAAACCAATGCTACACAGCACTAATCTGTAGACTTCCAAATATATAATTTTTAGTCTACCTAGTGGATGAAAGTGAATCCCCAAATTACCGTCAATATTGGATGACATACCTGTGCATGGACCCGCTTTTTTCTTACAACAGACAGGCCCGGCTGATTAAAACATTGTGAGTCTGACCCAGTCAAAGAATCCTTCCTTTGGTGTCCATGAGAGCTTCCTTGAGCCTTTCCATCCACTTTCTTGTTTTGAAGATTTCCTGCAGATATCCCTCCCCTTGCATTCAGAGAACTTGTGATAATGCCACTGCTGCTCTTGTCTATAGATGAAAACCATGTTTTTCTAGAACTCGAATCATCTCCAAGCATTCGCAATTTCACAGAGTACCGATCTCTAGTACGATACAGCTCCATCCTGTGTCTATCCACAGCATTTATGTCTTCCTTAATATAGTGGAGATCCGTTTGTACCTAAAATGATTTTAGATGAAACAAAAATGAAAATCATTAAAGCAACTAGTCAAAGAGTATTGGATATACCCTTAGACATAATTGCAAAAAAATAAAATAAAATAAAAAAGATAATTAAAGGTCCCAGCAACCAATCAATAACAAAAGGACGTCACAGTGCCATCCTCTACAATTTACTTTTCAAATAAATCTCAAAATCAACAACATGAATTTTAAAGAAAAATTCATATTCAACATTGGTGGATCCAACCAAAAGAAAGACAGAGCGAGAAGAAAATAAAAGCAATGAAGCCACAATTAGCTGATTCCAAGCTTATAAGGACAAACCTCATTCAGTTCGTCAACTTTTTGCTTCCGTAAACAATGCAAGAAGTCCAACAATATTTGCATATTTCTTTCAGCCTCTTCTTGTTCCATTTTTCTCTTCTTCTCTGCAAGGAGAGACATGAGATTGTCTAGCTCCTTAATTGACACTTCACAACCCTGTCTAACAAGAAAGAATGACAAGGGAATAAACAAAATTTTAAATTTAGCAGTTAAAGTTAATTGGTTTGCACTGCTTATGTTCAGCCAACAGCTGGTTCAGTCAACAACAAGGGATGGGGAATCGGGGATCAGCAACAAGCGAATAAACAAAATTTTAAATTTAGCAGTGAAAGTTAATTTGGTTTGTACCGCTTATGTTCAGCCAACAGCAGGTTCAGTCAACAACAAGGGATGGGGAATCGGGGATCAGCAATCAGATAAAAAGTATATGAACTTAATATTAAACTCTTATAAATTTGGAAGTTCACAAGCTTAATGCAAACTTCTTTTAATCATTATCAGCACTTTACCATCAACAAGACTGAATCTTATTACTGTCATTTCTTGCCTAAGAGCAAACAAGCATTCTTAATACACTATACCCATAAAAAGAAATGAGATTAAATTTCAGGATGATTAACCGGGGCAATCAAACTAGCATCACTTTGAATTGCGAATAAATGCTTTGTCTATAAGCATGCGTCTTTGACCATTTTGGGTCTTTCAAATTTTGATAGATTACCCATGACGCAAGGGGAATTCTGCATAAAACTATAGTTCTATACTCATTTCAAGACATGATGTAATTAGATATGTCTTTATAAAGTACTTCATTATTTAACAAGACCAGTCAGATAACTATAATCTCAGAGGCAAAAGTTAACCCAGAATTGAGAAGCAAAAAAATACAACAAAAACAGAAAGTTGTAAATTGAAGTTACGTCAGTGTAGACTATGTATTTCCTTGTGACGCTGTAGGTAAACAAAACTAGCAGCATATGCATGATTCTAAGTTAATTGCAAAGTAAAAAAATATAATCATCATCCACTGATAACTGACCTGTTGTAATGCCTGACGAAAATTTTCCAAAGGGGATGCTGTTTTTGATATTTGACGAGCAGTGGTCTTCTTCAATAGCTACAAATGTGGTACAGAGAAATCGTATAACAATAAGCTGCATTGCGTAGCAGATCATTTCAAAATACAAATTATGTACCTGATAAACTATACAAACGATATTCAAATAGGAGGTAGCTAAGAAGACCAAACATTCTCGTGGTATGTGCACAACCATGTACTTGATTATATAAATCTCATGTGATTCATTTTGTTTTATTTTACTCTAGCGAAAGTGTACGATATGTAGCAGTAACATAACACTGCCACGTTCAATTGTATGAAAAAGTTTGTATTGCAGTTTCTATACACAGCAATAGTCAACGAGAAATAGCAATCTTGATAAGTAATTCCAGATTTTTCAAAACGATTATCTTCTAACAGGAGATAAATAAAGTGTAGAATCACTTCTCTGGCACAACAAACTCATAACTCATTTAAGTCCAAAATTAAACTAAGCACAACCAGCTACTCACTACCTCGAAATTAAACAAACCTTGTCGAGTAAAAAGTTAGGGTAAAGCTGATTGTTGGTGAGGTAATGGCCACAGCAAGGGCAATCACTCTTATTACGAAGATGAGTGATAATACACATGTAACAGAAACTATGTCCACAAGCAGTGAGAAACGCATCTTTAATTATCTGCATACAAATCGGACACAACATGTCCTTGTCCAGCTCTGAAACTCCCCCTTCCGAAGTCGAGGCCGTGGCCACCGCGGCGGAGGCAGCTGGTTCTGGCGTGACGGCTGTGGATGACGGCTTCACGTCAGGCTTTAGAGCTGGAACTAGCGGCTCCGTCGAGACTTCCTTCATTTTCTCTCTTTTTTATTTATTTATTTCGGTTCTCTCTCTTTTTTTCAGTTCATGCTCGTGATTTTGGAGGATCAAGCATCGAAGATCAAATTTGTGGGTTATGTGGCCGGTTTTCTGAGGGCGAAAACGAAACACGTGAGTACTCGTGTGTGAGAGGGGGAGCTTAGCTGATACGGGGAGAATCTACGATCTCGCCAAGCCGCTATAATTAATTTCGGCCATTACGTTCCTTTACTGTTTTACCGCTACAGCATTATCTTAACGGAATAAATGATCGTAGACGTTGGCAAACGCATGATTAAGAGAGTAAATTAGCTCTTTAAAAAAAAATAATATAAAAAACAAAAGAAGAGTAGATTAGCATGTCGGCTGAATGTCTAAATGAATATTGTTTATTTATCTCGTAAAAATTAAACAATAAAATGTTATTTATTTTGTTTATAACCTTTAATTCTTTTTTCCGTCGTCTTTAAATTTTAAAGCTAATTTTCTTTTATTTATTTAAAACGAACTACCGATTGATAAGATGAATGTGAAACTAATAACTAAATGGCATTTGTATAAATAGGTGAGACATTAACTGCTTGAAATCCAAAGATGATCAAATTACGAGTAACAGTCACCAATATTAAAGAGAAAAAGAATGTACTACATTAAGTTAGAAATTATGATGTTGTTTAAGATAGTTAAAAGATAATTTAATATTATTTACTTTTGCCTATTTTATGATGACATCATTTCAATTTTGACGATGCAAGCGATGATACTAATTTGTGCTGTCTATTAATCAAATGATAAAAAAAATTTATGATTTTTAATATTCTTTATTATCATATATTCTCTTTAATTGACGCATGGCACTTCCACAATATGTTTATTTATGATTAAGTTTAATGATTTGATTCCTAAATTGAATCATTGAATTAATTCAAAACAAAATCAATTGTTTTGTTTATTTATTTATTTGTAAATAGAAATTGTTAAGATTTTACAGGCGAAGCTGCTGCTGTACAAAATTGCTGTTGCTGACGTGTGCAAAGTTGTTTATGGAAATACTGCTGTGTAATTGTTAGTTATAATCTGGTTATTATTTTTATTATTAGTGATGCTGACGTGTATATAATAAAAATAGTATTGTACAGAGGAGACGGATCCTGTCCTTCGCTTTTCCTTCCAGATAAAACATTTGTATTGCTTCTTCGTCATCGAATGATTGTCTCTCTGCCATAGTGTCGGAGCACAAAATCATTCAAAAATCAGCTTTATCAATATTTATAAAAATTATTTAATTTTATCTTAAAAAATAATATTTTATCACAAAATTATAATTTTTATTTAATTACTCTTAATTTTTTTAAAATTTTGTAAATTTAATAAATATATAATCGAAATAATTTATTATAAAACTTTTATAATATTAAACGTATTTTTAAAAAAATAAAAAATACTTTCACTTATTTTTAATTTTTAATTTTTAATTTTTTTAAGTAAAAATTATTTTTTAAAAGTTAAATTAAATAAATTTTATATTAATTTTTAACTTATAAAAAAAAGTAATTTTTAAAAAAATAAATTTAAGTAATGTTTAAACTGTGCAAAACTTTGGTACTTCAATTTTACGTGTCAACAGCAGCAGCAGCTTCACTAGTAAAATAAGGCAAATATTGTTTCTGCCAAAATACAGATTACTTGCAACAAGGGCGTATTGAAGTTGTTCGCCGTCAGGATCAATCATTCAAGGTAATTACAAAATCATAATTTCAGGGTTAAACACAAACCAATAAAGGGTTATCAACATGCCGCTGCACAATGGTAATATACTGCGTATGGCACACTAAATATAATCCCCAGTCACTGTCTGAAATGTAGAGACGGGCAAGTTTTAATCAATTAAATTTAAATCAATTCAAATTGTTAATTTACGAAATTTAAATCTATTTAAAAAAATTATAAATTAATTTATAAATTAAAATTTTATAACTAATTTTATAATTTGTCATTCGCAAATTAAATTATAAATTTAATTTAATTTAATTTGTCAATTCGTCAATTCACAATTAATATAATTAATTTTAATATTATCAATTATTTTTACATAAATATAAAAAAATATTATTTTTCATACTAGTTATATTTTTAATTAATTTGCACCCCTTCTTATTGAAATATAAAAAAGATAATAAAAAATAACTAAATAATATTTAACAGTAAAAGTTAATACAATTATTTTAATGTAAAAAAATATAAAATATATTATAAATTTATTTATTTATATAATAATAAATAAATTATATTTTTATTTTTTTAATATAAATTTTAGCTTAAATTTAACTTAATTTTAACTGTTCATATATTTAAAATTAAATTTTAAATTATATATTTTAAATTTAAATTTAAAATTTTATTTATAAAGTTAATTTAATTCAATTTACTTTATACGAATTGAATTAAATATAATTGTAATATAATGATGAATTAAATTAGATTACCTTAAATTAAAATTTTTTTCACTATCTAATTCAATCAGCAGCAGATGTTCCCCCTTAATTGAACGAAGGACGAGAAACGATAGTATTTGCTGGAGAAACGCAACTGGTGTTTTTTTCTCTTTCTTGAGTTTGGATTGAAAGCTCCCACGCGCTGTAGTAGCAAATTAATTTCACACGCTTCTGATATTCTGCAAAGAATGCCCACAATGGCTTTGATTATTTTGATTTTTGAATCGTTGATCATCGTGCTTCTGTCCGCAGTAATGCAAAACAACGTTTCACTCTCATTCTGTTTGTTATGGAATGAGCACCACACCAGTTGGTACAGAGAAGCGTTTCTTGCACGAGAATGATAGTGTGCATGGCAGCACCATTAGGTATTTTTAATTTTATATTAAGATCTACTAATTTTTTAAAATAATGGTTAGTTCCACAATTAACTATTTAATCAAATTAACTATACCTGGAAGAATCCAGACAAAATAATTACAAGGGATAAAAGGAAAGAGTATGAATTAATTAATTAATAATTTAAATTTTTTTTAATTCTAGAAAAGTTTATTAGAAAATTAGATATATACGTGTTTTCGATCATTTCAAAGCATTTTTTTTACGATGGCAAAAATTATATTGATCACATTATTTATTTTTTTAATAACGAATGCTTTATTTATTTCAATTGGTAACCAGGTCGCTATTTATTTCTTAAAAATATTTATTATCCCTCTGTAATTGGTAAACGAGGCTGAAAGAATTCAACCCACTTCCCCCATTAGTTCCAAGATTGTTGTCTTAATCATGATCATAGCATTATTCATGATTAATCACATCAATGGTCGAGATGAACAGGAGTCCATCAAAGATATTTACTCCCTAATACACACAGCAACACCCCAATTTCGCCTTGCAGTACTTAGTTCTTTCCCTCCATTCTCAATTTCCACTCGTCCTTTTCCACGGCCAGCAGAGGCAAAGCAGAGGCAGTCTCTTCATTCCTCTGGCTGGTTTCTACCTCTGGAAATACCAACGAATAGTTCAAATACTCATCTCTCTCGGTACGATTTAGCTCCATTTTACTTCTTTCGTCTTATTATCGATTATATTTCTTTGCTTTAAGTTAACTTGTTTTCAAATTTTCAATTTCTTTAATAGAATCTCCATCGTTGTGTTGAGATGCGTTCCTTGTGTATTTTTTATTGCATTGATACTTCTTTTCGTGTATTTTGTGTTGCATTCATAGATATTCTCGTGTATTTTTTTAAAATTTATGTTCGTGCATTTATTTATCAAATTTTTTAATAAAAAATGGATTTTCCCTTTTACTCTCCCTTTTATTGGCTTTTGGGTAGTATATCATGTTGTAATAACTTTTTGTTTTATTTTATTTTTGCCACAATTCCCTTTTTTTGTTGTTCTTTTCAATATTGTTTGAATTTTGAGTTACGACATGTATTTATTTGTTTGTTTTTCCTTTGTTAGTGGAGAATTAAGTGCGGATGAGATTTCCTTTTTTTGTGATCTTCTATTTTTTATTTATCTTGTTTATTTATTTTTGTTTTTATATTTTTGCCTCCCTGTGTTTTCCATGGCAGTTCATTACTCATGCGCACTTTTGTGCTTTCCCCCATTATTGTTTTCTACGGCTAAATGGCGGTGCTGATATTTTGAGCTGTGACTAATGAACTTAATTCTTTGGTCTCATTTTGTGAATTTATGTTTGCTGCAATCTTGTCTATTTAGCGGATCGTTTATATAAATGTTTATGTATTTGCTTGTGTACGTACATAGATTCACGTAAACTTCTGTATAGCAAATTTTGAGGCCGTTTTCTGCTGGCTGTTTGCAATTCCATTAAACGATCTTATTGTTATTTTTTGACCTTTGCCTTAGATTAATTTTGTGTTTCTGCTCTTCTGTAGCTGCTGCATATAATTAATCTGCTATTTGTTTTCTTTTAAATCTTGTCACTGTATGTTTTTCCTTAAAGACTGATAATACAGCTTAAAATCTCTTGAAGCCAAATGTTATGGCTGTCAAACAATCATCTGGCATGCATTTGGTTGTGGGTAACAAATTTTCTGAATAGTTTTTCTTTCTGAATTTCCGACTTGCATGCCTAAGTTCTTAAACAACACTAGTTGATTTTCGAGTTCAGTAATTTGGAAAGAAAAGTTTAATCATCTGTTTGATGCAATATTCTTTCATTGGCTGTTATTTGTTTTTGGATTGTAGATCATTATGTCCATGTAAGAATTGCATAATATTCTTTGCTGGACTTTATGTGCATAACTTCTATTTATGTGTTTACCATATGTGTTTCTGAATTGGGGATTAACCCATAGTTTACCTTATTAAATACTTTCTCTCTGTAGTAGTAGACGATGGAGAAAACTGGAGGTACTGGGGAAGCCAGTCAATCCCCACCTCTGCCCCCAGCGGTTCCAGCTGTACCACCAAATGTGAAACCAGAACGCATTGACCTTCCCAAACATTCTATAATGACTAGGCGTGGGGTTGGGAGTGGTGGGCGTTGCATAAGTTTGCTGACTAATCACTTTAAAGTTTCCGTCAATGCTCCACATGCAATATTTTACCAGTATACTGTAGGTTTATTTTGTGCTTCTGTCTTCCTGGAGTTAATTTTATTTCATAATGGATTTTATTTAACATACCATTTGCAGGTTACTATTTCTGCAGAAGATGAGAGAAGTGTGGAAGGAAAGGGAATTGGGAGAAAAGTGGTAGATAGGCTTTACCAAACGTACTCTTCTGAACTTGCTGGCAAAAGGTTTGCATATGATGGAGATAAGAGTTTATACACTGTTGGACCTTTGCCACAGAGCAAATTTGAGTTCACAGTGGTACTTGAGGAGTCACGGGCAAAACAGTATGTCTTTTTGCTACTCCCTTTTCGATTTTTAACTTTGGAAAGTTTTAAAAACAGTATGTCTTATGCTTTATTCTCTTGGTTTAATAGGGTAAATGGAAGCCCTAGTGGTGGGGGCTGTCCCATTGGTGGCGGTAAGAGGTCAAAGCATTTGTTTCAGTCAAAGACTTTCAAGGTGGAAATTGGCTATACTGCTAAAATACCCTTGAAATCGATAGATCTTGCCCTCAAAGGAAATGAGGGAGATTATGGTGCTCAGGATGCATTGAGAGTGTTGGATATTGTACTGAGGCAGCACGCTGCCAATCGGTATACAAGTCCTTTTTTATTTATATTCTTGCTTTTTCAGGTCTCAAGCATGTTGGTTTATTCTATATTACCTTGCTCTTTAGTTTATTCATCTGTGGCTGTTGGATGTGCAGGGGGTGTCTTTTGGTTAGGCAGTCATTCTTTCATGATGATGCCAGAAACTTTGTTGATGTTGGAGGAGGTGTATCCGGTGTTCGGGGCTTTCATTCCAGCTTTCGTCCCACACAGGGTGGCTTGTCTCTTAATATGGGTACAACTTTTCCTTTTAATCTTATTTCAGTTCCTGTAACTGTACCTCCCTGATCCCACTTGTTTGTTAATATCGTTGCCTTCATTTCTTCTTGCAGATGTATCTACTACAATGATCCTTAAACCTGGACCTGTAATTGATTTTTTAATAGCTAACCAGAATGTACACGAGCCTCGCTATATTGACTGGGCAAAGGTAAGGAACTCCTCAACTACATTCTTCAGACTCTGCACAGGTTAATCCATGAAATATCAATTTTATTGTGTGATGCACAGGCCAAGAAAATGCTGAAAAATTTGAGGGTGAAACCAAGGCATCGCAACATGGAGTTTAAAATAATAGGTCTGAGTGAGAAGCCATGCAATCAGCAATTGTATGTGTTATTTCAATGAGCATTTTGGAGTTTTTATTTTCTACTTCTCGACCATCCCTTTGTTCTTCTTGTAACTTTATTGTTTATTTGTTCTTCCTAGTTTTCCTATGAAAGTGAAAAATTCTGATGGTGCAACTGAAGGGAAGACACAGGAGATTACTGTGTATGAGTATTTTACTAAACACTGTGGCATAGAGCTCACATTTTCTGCTTACCTGCCATGCCTTGATGTTGGCAAACCAAAAAGGCCAAATTTTCTGCCACTGGAGGTCTGCAAATCTCTTTTACTTCATTCCATTTGAACTTTAGTTCATTTTTATTTGAAATCCTTTTCTCACTTTCTAAGATTTCTGATATTTTTCCCCTCTATTTTCCCAGCTTTGTTCACTTGTCTCACTTCAGCGTTATACAAAATCATTATCCTCAATGCAAAGGGCATCCTTGGTTGAAAAATCAAGGCAGAAGCCTCAGGAGAGGATGAAAACTCTCACTGATGTGAGTGTTCTATATTTCTTCTATGTGGATTTTGGCTATCTTGGATGGTCCAACATCTTTGCTCACTTGTCCTGGCAGGCTGTGAGAAGCTACAATTATGATGAGGACCCTGTGCTTGCAGCATGTGGTATTTCTATGGAAAAACAACTCACACAGGTTGATGGCCGTGTCCTTGATATCCCAAAGGTAAATATAATCTACTAATTCTCTTTGTGAAAAAGGATATTGGGGAGGGTTTCTTTTACCAATTCAAACAATTACTAGGGTGCACTGTAATGTATTCTCTCTTTATTCACAGTTGAAGGTTGGTAACAGTGAGGATTGTATCCCTCGTAATGGACGCTGGAACTTCAACAACAAGGTACCATCCTCATTTTCAGAATCAAAGTGGATAATCATCAATTCCTCACACTGAGGAAGTATCTCTTTTGTCCTTCTATAGCACGATGAAGAGGTTGTATTACCTTATTTAACTGTTTCTGATCCTCTTTATCTCCTTTTGTAGAGACTTCTAAATCCTATCCGCATTGACCGTTGGATTGTTGTTAACTTTTCTGCTCGTTGTGATACTAGTCATATATCTCGCGAGCTTATCAACTGTGGAAGGAATAAGGGCATTGTAAGTTATTGAATACTGATTCTAATTTTATTCTCCCTCACTGAATCACTCACTTTGGCTCTATTTGTGCATCCATGAAGCTTATTGAACGCCCTTTTACCTTAATTGAGGAAGATCCGCAAGCTAGAAGGGCCAATCCTGTTGTCAGAGTGGAAAGGATGTTTGAGCAGGTTACAGAAAAGCTTCCAGGCCCTCCTCAATTCATTCTGTGTGTCTTGCCAGAGAGGAAAAATTCTGATATATATGGTATGCCTTCATCCTGTTTTCTAAAGATTTTGATTTTTAGTTATATTATTGACTTAAGTTTCTTCACATTGTCCAGGCCCCTGGAAGAAGAAAAGTCTCAGTGATTTTGGAATTACCACACAGTGCATTTCTCCCTCTAAGATTAATGATCAGTATCTTACGAATGTACTGCTTAAGATAAATTCTAAGGTAAGTCTAGAAACTAGATGCTTAAAGAATCTTTGCATGCTTGCATTCTCTTTCGGATATGATATTGCTTATTTTGTCTTCTTTTAGCTTGGAGGAATAAATTCTTTGTTGGCAGTAGAACACTCTTCACTTGTCCCCATGATAAAAGATACCCCTACAATGATTTTGGGAATGGATGTCTCGCATGGATCTCCTGGTCGATCAGATATTCCATCAATAGCTGCGGTAATCAATCCATTTCATGTTTCACACTGTTTTTATGCTGTTAAATTGGCTTGTTGCTGAATGCTGATGCTCTTGAACAACTGTGACTTTCAGGTTGTTGGTTCTCAATCGTGGCCTCTGATTTCAAGGTATAGGGCATCTGTAAGAACACAATCTTCTAAGGTAGAGATGATTGATGCGTTATTCAAGCCTTTAGCGAATGGGAAAGATGATGGTATCATCAGGTATCTACTTAAAGCGATATTATAGCAGCACTTGTAGCATTTGCATGTAATTTACTTGTTTATTGATCGCTAGAGCTATGGTGTTTAGACATTGTTTTCGGATTCTCATAATATAACTAATCTATGAATTATTGTATCCTTAAATTCTGGTTATAACTTATGATATCAAAAATGTGATTAACATGTGTTTGTAGAGCTTTTTGTGTTGCTTTCTGATCTTCATATGACTCATTTGACAGATTTTTATTATTCAGAAGCTTCTGATATTTAAGTCCTTGCACAATCTCCGTATTATCAAGAAATTTCTATTCTCTTGTGCCATTGTTCATGTATATATCAGTTTAACTTGTCTTAGTCTATTTAACAGTGGATATGTAAAATGTTTATTGAGTAATAAGATCTTTTAAGAGCAAATCATTGAAGATATAAATGAGTAACAGATGTGAAATAAGAGCTGCTCCTGGGTTGTTTCTGTATTCTCCTTAAGATGTGTAACTGTTTCTTGTATTACAGGGAGCTGCTCCTGGACTTCTACAGAACAAGTAACATGCGCAAACCCAAACACATTATTGTCTTCAGGTATTACTACATTATGTAAGGATATTTTTTCAGCTATGCCCATTCATCCAATAATGGGCAAAAAGGCTATATAGATAGTTTGAAACTAAATATCATATTTGATATAATTTATTAATGTAATTGCTTGGATTTTTATTTCTGTACAATAAAGGATGTGAAAATATTTATAATTAATATTGTCTTCTTTGAAGCATGAATAGTCTAATTTAATATGTCAGAATGTGGACGATCTTGCTGGTTTAATAGCACTATCTTTATTGTGCTTATTTCTCATATAAAAAGAATTCATTGCTTGTCTGAAGTGATATGGATGAATGGATGCAAGGCCTTGTGTATATAAAACTGTTTTCTACAATAGAGTTAAAGGTCTTCTTTGGCCTTTCAGAAATGAAACTATAGCCTTTTTTACAGAATGCCATTGGTATACTCATGTTGATTCCAGTTAATAATTCGTAATATTTTGTGTCTGATAAGGAGTGTTAGTGTGGGTGTGCATGGAGAGAGCAGTGGGGAGTTTAATATTTCATGCTCTTTTGGTATGAAGTGTCATGATGTTCAATTTAGTAAGATAAATAACTGTAATTGTTTGTCCAAACAGATAAATTTTCGAACTTTGGAGTAAATGATTTATTCATAACGTGTGGCTTGAGATTTTGTTCAGTTTTCTGCTTGTGTAGTTTCATCATACATGAACTCTTTAGGCTCCTTGTATTTTTGTTTTTTAACCCCTCATTGAATACTATACTTCTTGTGATTAAAAATGCTGCTTTTGTTCTTAGGGATGGAGTGAGTGAATCACAGTTTAATCAGGTTTTGAACATTGAACTGGAACAAATCATAAAGGTACTCTGCCGAAAAAATATGTTGATTGTATTATCCATTCCAGTGAGTGTTAGTGTGTAAGTGCCACCTATTTTCATTTTTGACATAAGTAGAGTCAAAAAAGTTGATTGCTTGTTGCTTCATTGATATACATGTGCCTTCCTGTCACAAGTGTGTATCTGTTTCGTGTTATGCCACTAGAACCTCTGGCTCTGTCATACAGTATAGCTAATCAACTTCTGTTACAACAGGCATACCAGCATCTTGGCGAGGCTGACATTCCCAAATTCATAGTAATTGTGGCTCAGAAGAATCACCATACAAAGATATTCCAAGCCAGTGGTCTTGAAAATGTTCCCCCTGGTCTGCTGCTTGACAATGCTATTATTTTATTTTCTTCAACTCAGCCTTAGCTGTATAGATTTATCACTCTCTAATCTAACCTCCCCTGCCCTTCTCCAACTCTCTGTAGGTACGGTTGTGGACACAAAAATTGTGCATCCGAGAAATTATGACTTCTACATGTGTGCTCATGCTGGAATGATCGTAAGTTGTTTTCTTTGATTTCCCACTTATCCAAGAATGAGAAGTTTTTAAGTAATGTGTTTTCTACTTGTGTTGCATAACCTGCTGTTTCTCACCCATACTGAAGCTTCCAATATTTTCCCCCCTATAACAGGGAACCTCAAGACCAGCACACTACCAAGTCTTGCTGGATGAGATAGGTTTCTCTCCTGCTGACTTGCAAAATCTTATCCACTCCTTGTCATATGTGTAAGCTTCCAGTCACCTGTTTACTTCTCATTTTTTATTGCAATTTTGTCCCCTTTCAATTGATAGCATCATTTCTTTCCTCTTAATCCAGCTATCAAAGGAGTACAACTGCGATCTCAATTGGTAAGTTACCACACTTCTTCACTTCATTTAATTACTAGTCTTTCTCCAACTCAACTTTATTGCTACTTCTATTTCCAGTTGCTCCGATATGCTACGCCCATCTTGCTGCAGCTCAAATGGGACAGTTTATTAAGTTTGAGGACTCATCTGACATTGCCTCAGATCAAAGAAGTATGACTTCAGCTGGGAGTGTTCCTGTCCCTCAGCTCCCTCGGCTTCACAAGAATGTAGAGAGTTCGATGTTTTTCTGCTGAGGTACTATGGATGGCTTTTCATAAGTGCACAGTGAGTTTCATGTAGTTTTTCTCACTGTAGATGCACATATGCGGGGGGAAACCTTTAGTTATTACATAGCAGGAGATATAGGTACACAAACTAAGTTCTGCTTTAGTATTGATTAATTTTGGATGCAAGTTACACGGATAGTACTACCTGTCAAATAGAAGAGTTGATCATTTTAGATTTTGAGCCGTCCTTCCTGATCTGATTAGGTATTAGGATTCAGGATTTACTACATTTCCTCTAAAAACTCTTCTTTGCTTATTTTACAATCATTGAGCAGCTTTATCGTCTGATTATATCGATGGTATTATTAGTTCATGGGCACTTTGATTTTGTTATCACTTGTGTGTGAGAGTTGCACATTTTTCATTACCAGCTCCAACTTGTCTTAGTTTTAGGAACTGCTATTTTGTTTACTTCTTAGATTAGTGCGTTGAAATATATAATTAGGAAAACGCTCGTTTGTATAATTGGCCATCACAAAAGAATAAAAATGTTTCTGCCTATGAATGGAGCCTAGCTTGGTATCGGTGATTTCCCTCGATAAATAAAACTTCATGTGTCTTTTATGTCATGTTCTTAATTAATATAAAACTCCTTAACCTAATATTGGACTATTTCATCAGTAAATTGCAATAATTGATGTGGCTTTAACTTCTTTGGCCAATTACCAACCGCCTTCTTTAGCATAAAGGTAAGGATTATAAATATTTATCGGCCTTGCCTTTTACTTTTACCTTACCCCCCTTTCCACATCTAAGAAATTTTCCGAAGAAAGACTCTTAGAGGCCTAAAGTCTTTAAAGAGTCTTTCGACCTAGAGACAATTTGGTCGACGAATCATATACAGATATCAGAAAAAGAATATATTTGTCGAGGACATGATTCATGAATTTTGCCGTTGCGATAATAGTTAGCATGATTTTTATTATTTTTTTAATAGCTACAGTAATTAAATTTCATGCATATTTATAATTTATTTTAGAAGGAATAGAACAATTAAATGGCTATCATTTAACTACAATTGATTTGTCTTGTCTCTATATTTTTCTTACTCGCTTAGTATGTCGGCCTTTGGCATCGCGCTTAAGATGCCAATGTTTTCCGCGGATAAACAAAATGCCAATGTATTTAACAGTAATGGGAAATCCATTCTACAAACGAGACGAGAAAACGCGGGTAGCCTACTGTCAGTATGCGGGAATAAAGAACTAAGGAATGGCTGACTGGTTGGTTTATTCATGGTCATACTCGTGCTACAAAAACGTCAGGAGGGTCCGTAGCACGTGATGGAAAGAAAATCATTTGGAAAATTTAGACCAAGACCAAATTTTGTTTTTGGTCAAGTTGGTAGGAAATTCACACCAGAATTTTGTTGACGTATCTGTAAATGCGACTGCGACTCAATTCCATGCATGTGTCCGTATGTGATGGATCATGGGGTGTCTTTGCTCGCCACCGCAGATTTCTTTCGTGAAGCCCACGCACGTGCCTGACCACAGAAAGGATAATGTGATCCGGTTTTTTGATTTTATATTAGAAATAGGTTTTTGGTTTCTTGCCTGACACGTGGTGTTATGCGGTTGCCTAGTAGCTCTAGATTTGGTTGCAGCGGAACCACGTCATCAGTTTCCTAATTGACTGACACTGTTTTAAGTACTTTTGGTTGGGACCCACTTATTCTCTGACGCACCTAAGAGAAGAGGTTTCTTGGGCCAAAATTCACCCGATTTGACTATCTTACCCTCCTCTTTTTATATCTTCTTTTTTTTTCTTCTAACCTCTGATTTCCAACATACTAGCAAAAATATTTGAAAGTAATATTTTACAATCACTTTTCTTATCATTAAAGATATTATATATTTTTATTATCTACACAATGTGACGCCGATTATTTATTTCAAAGAAAGCAATTTAATTTTTTTTTTTTTGACTTTTAGAACATATGGCGTTGGGAGAGAAATAATTTCGCCACATCACACCATTGAGTTTAGTATTAATTGTTGAGGGCATACTTTTGTCTAAATATGTCCCTTAATGGCCTATTGGATCAATCCCTTGCGGTCCAGCTAAAATTTCTTGCTTATAATTAAAATTGATTAGTGATTAATAACTATATTAAAGAAAAGAAATATTTAGCCATCTAAAAAATTCAATTTCAAAACTAAAAGTGAATTAATGCAATATTTTTTTCTCATTCACATCGATAGGGCTAATTGTGTCAACCACTGAAAAACGGGAATCTCTTTCAAAGGGGATGGAAGATCCAAAAGTGCCTGGTGTAATTTTAATAGCCAAGTTGAAAAAACGGCGTCGTTATCTGTTAGCGTAAGGTAGAGAGTCATCTATCATGGCCGCGTTAGCTTTGTTTCGGCGAATGAATGGCTGCCCGAATCTCCACTTCCCTCTGGGAAATGGGACCCCCTTGTAGCGAACCCGAGACACACAGGTTCGGTTTCTTTTCTCTTTCCTCCTTCTGTGGGGCCCATTTTATTCATGCCCCTGGAAAATCAGGTGGTCCAGATTTAACCACAACCGTTCACGTGCCCAATCTCCTTCCCTCGCGCCCTTTTGACGGCGACGATTTTTTACTCTAACAGAAAATTGATTGAAAATTAAACAATTACTTGTGAACAAATAAAACAAGTCGGACATACTTACCCGCTGCGCGCCTAGTTCTCTGTGTTTCTCAACCAAATGAAATTACTTTATATATTAAGGTTGTTTCTGTCATTTGAGTTGACAAGGGAAAGAACTTAAAGGATGGGTTCCAGTAGAAATTCAAATCCAGCGGTTACACCTCACCGTTGTCTTTCAGGTTAGCCGTTCGAGCTTTAACGGTGATGATGATATTTTTTATACTTTCTCAAATTTAAATGGAGGAATTCTTACAAATTCAGTCAGTTTTAAAACACGTGACTTTCACGCTTGGTTGTATCTTCCGTTTAAGACTTTCAAAAGACATTAATACTCTTATATGTTATGGCCACGATCATCTACGTTCATGCGTTTTGAATGTGACCACAATTGTCAACTTATTTTAAAAATAAATAATATTATGAATTTAAATAAAATTTATACTTCAGTATACAGCTACATTTTCCTACACTTCAAATTCAGCACAACCCTTTTGACGAACGAAAATTTTGGAAATTCTCCCTTTTTATGGGAAAGATAATTGATTTTTAATTTGACAGAAAGAGAATAAATTAAGTAAATATTTATTTAAAACCAAAATTTATACTTTAATGGGTATAACATAAATTATTATCTATGATCATTACGTATTAGATAATAATTAATACTTATCGATTTTATAATTTCAATTAATGAATATCAACTATCAAACTGATTAAAATGCAATTTTTATATGCAATTTTTTTTTGAAAAAAAAAATGAAATTTTGAACAATTATATAACTAAAACTAGATTTACTAGTTATTTTAAACGAACAATATTAAAATTTCATCTTAATTGAAACGACTATTAATTTGATATTATAATCAATTATTACATTGTTTGAGTGAGACTTTTAAACTTTAAAAAATGTAAATAGTAACATTTCTCTATAGAATATCCGAATATTGTTTAAAAAAAGACGGGGAAAAGCTAAAGTCTGTAAATCTTATTCGAAGATCAGGGTGCATTTAATTGAATACATTCTGTTTCGAAAATCAAGAAAAATGAATCTATAGTTTATATTGAAACCATTAGGTTTAAGCCTTATTAAGTTAACTAAAGAGATCTAAAAATAAAATTTTATTTTTACATTTAATCCTAATTACAAGATTATGACGAATCAAGATCCAAATTTTATATGCTTACACTATATTCTAATCAGGAGCTCAAAAATTTCAAGATAGCTATAGAAATAATATTTTAAGATTGAAACATTGATAACATATTTAACCCTAACCTTAAGGTCAAATATATTTTTTGAATCTTGTAAAATATGTCTATTTATAAGATACAATCATTTAAACTTGGATAAATTATTCGAATTATTTAATTCAATTATAAATTCAATTAAAAAGGTTAAAGTTAAAGGATAACTGTTCAATAACTCAAAGCTACCTGGAAAGAAAAGATTATAAGAGTTTAGTAAAAAGGGATGCAGGAATTTCATGTTAATTCCAAAAATAATCTGAAATAAAATTAGATAAAATAATAATCTGTTTTAATTATATGTGAACCTCCTAAATAAATCACCGATTGATTCTATTCTTTAAAGAACTTCAGGTTATAAGAGAGTGTTACAAAAAATAAAGATAACAACCATCCATACAAAAGTATTTAAATGAAACATTTGAAACCTTAAGCTATTTACTAACTAATAGTTATATTTTCTCTTTCTAAAAACTTTAAAAACTAATTTAAATATTAAAAAATATTACTAGATAATCAATGTTATTCTAACCTTTTTTGTGATTTTTCAGGCGATTATCAATCTTTACCATCAAAGTTCGATAAGCGGCAGAGAATTTTTTATATCAATTAAGATGTTATGTATGTAATCCCTTTTTAATCAATCATCATATATAAAGTATTTTGTCAAATATTATTTGATAATGCCAAATAAAATCTGTCTGTTTTTTCTTTATTTGCATGAAGTATGTTTTGGATAATCAATTTTATTTAATTATATAAATATATGTTCAATTATTTTATGCGTACTGATTTACGAATACCGCTTACGATGAAAATATAAATCTAATGATAAATCCGATCTGCGTCACTACATTAATCTAGAGCAGGGATAATATAGTAAATCTACAACATAACAAAAAGGTTTTTCTAATTAAAACTAGAAAAATGGGTTGACTATACGGTTAATAACTACTACAACAGAGAGGTGGTTGAGTGAGCAAAATGGTAATTTTAGGAAATGAGCTAAATGTATTATTTGTACCAGAGAGAGAGACTAGGAAACAATATATGGTATATGCGATATATGTTCTCGGTTTCACATTGAAGGGAAGAGATCCGAAAGTTCACACAACATACCTGAGAATCGGTGAAAAAGAAAAAAATATATTAAAGAAAAAAAGAGAAAAAGGGAATTAAAGAATTTTCAATCAATTTGGAATATATTTTTAGATTTCACTTTTTATTTCTTCATCATATATCGCTTGTTCTTATTGATTTTTCTACGGAAAATAAGGGGAAAAACGAAAACAAAATAACTCTCCTCTCACACCCTCCAGATGATCATATCATCATTTGCTTTAAGTTATAGGATTTTTTGTTAAGGGTTGAGAATTTGTCTCTGGGTTGTGTTTGTTTTGATTGGAAATTAACGGGTGTGCATGAATTCTGTGCCACCGATGCCAGATAACCGTCAGGTTAACAGCAATGCTGTGTCCAATCAATCCGCTGATAACATCGAAGGTATTGTGAATTTTTGGTGCTGTTATTTTATCACACGGGGATCTGACTGGTCTTTTTGCTATTTTTAATATATTTGCTTGATGAAACATGGTTGTATTGTTTTGTGATCAAGGGCGTACTGTAGTTTCTGTTCTGATCAATGTTACCATATGTCTTTTGTTGGAAATTTTAGGAGTTTGATTTCAAGTTAGTGTCCTGCCACGAGGACATTTTAGTTTTCAACAACTGTGATTGTTGATGCAATGCATAGCATATTCCTTGAATGAATTTTAGTCCGTTGATGTTCAAATTTCTCCTGAATTCTTGAAGTCGAAAGTTTTGTATCTTGATTGTATCGACTGTCTTGAGCTATTTTCCCTTGCTGGTGACATTTGGTAAATTATTCTAATTTGTGGTTAGGATTATTTCAGCCTTTTTTGTTGTTTGATGATGTGTGTTTGTGCTTTTGAGAATTTTTGTTACTGACAGAGCGCATATTGAAGCTATGAAAGATGACTTTTGGTTTTGAGAACTTGGAGTATTGATGCGGCCAATATGAGACTCAAAGGATATGGATTTGATGAGTTGTGTTTCATTTGTGCAATGCAGAAGCAATATGGCTGTTGAAAATTCGTGATAATCAAGAAGGGGGTGGTGTGGCTCAATCAAACCCATACCCCGACCGTCCAGGTGAACCAGATTGTCCATATTATTTAAAGACTGGATTGTGCGGTTATGGAACTAATTGTCGTTTCAATCATCCTGCTTATGCTGCTCAGGTAATTAAAATTTTTCATTTTGGCAATCTATATGTTTTTTTGGGCAGTGGCTTATCTAGTTTGTTTCAAGGTTTATTTCTATCTAAATAGATTGTGCACATTGCCTGCACACTATTTACTGTTTTGATGGGATTGATTATTTTGAGGTTGAAATTTGCATTTTTCTTTTTCTTTTTGCTGATTTTACACGTACAGTTCATGCTTGTTATAAAATTATGTAGTTTGATTGTACATTCCGACTTGGAGTCTGATTACATTATATTTGAGCAGGGTGCTCAATACAGAGAAGAGCTTCCAGAGAGAGTTGGACAACCTGACTGTGGGGTACAATTCTTCTCTTTTTAAGATTCATATTGCCGGTGTTTATATCACCATTTGCCCTTCATGATATATTAGAAAGGAAATTTTATAGAGAAAGAAAGAATTATTGCATGTGCTCTCCTTAGCTTCATACAGAGATCATATAGTAAAAGTAGCAGTGTGGAGACACCACGTATAAATTTTTTAAAGAATATGAATGAATTTGTGTGAGTGTCCATTAAATTAGAAACAAAATTCACTTTGAAGAGTAACCTGAGTGATGACGTGGTTTAAAAGGTTTCTGGTGATTTCGATAAACAATTGCCTTTCTTGTGTGTCATCAGTATTTGCATCAATGAGAAATTTGTGCCTTTATTGTTATGCAGTCTATATTTTCCTACCAATTTTGGATGACAATATAAATTCCTCTTTGAAAGCTATCTCAAATGTCCTTGTTTTTGTCTTTATTCTTTCTCATTTTTTTAGTAGTGGAATTTCTATCTGAATTGAATGACATAACATGCTTTTGTTTGTTTAATCAACTATGTAATTGTATTAATTTCCTTGAAACAAGAAGAGTGATGTCATCCTCAGAGATCTTAAACTTTTTAAACTCTAAGAAATTCTCTCATTTTGTGTGATACCGTTTATCAGCCTTCGTGTATGTGTTAAATGATAGCCCTTACCAGCAATGACTTTTCTAATTTGATGCCACCTGCTTTCAAATGCACACTGCAGTATTATCTAAAGACTGGGACCTGCAAATATGGATCAACATGTAAATATCATCACCCAAAGGATAGGAATGGTGCTGGACCAGTCTCTTTCAACCTTCTTGGTCTTCCTATGCGTCAGGTGCTTGTTTCCCTCTTACAAAGTTTTGGCTTGTTTCAATGCATGGAAGAGGATATGCATGTAAATTTTAAGTCATTTTTGTTATAGGATGAAAAATCATGTCCTTATTACATGCGTACTGGATCATGTAAGTTTGGAGTTGCTTGCAAGTTTCATCATCCCCAGCCTTCATCAGCTGGAGCCGGCTTCCCTGTAAGTGGACCGGCTTCCTTTGGATCTATGGGATCATCGGTTCTCCCATCATCGGGTCTGGCATATGCAAGTAACCTTCCAACATGGTCATTACCAAGGTCACCATATTTATCTGGGCCACGTTTACAAGGATCTCAAAGCTACATGCCCATTATCGTCTCTCCTTCTCAAGGCCTGGTCACCGCACCAGGCTGGAACACCTACATGGTTAGTGAATCATCTCTTAAGTTCAACATTATGTCTATCTAAACTATGATGATTGTATAAATATATTACGATGGAAATGGAGGTAATCTTTCATTAATGATGTGTGGGTGATCATTTCTATCTGCTGTTAGGCATTTTCCTTTTTAGTATTTTTGGAACTATAGTCTAGTAAATTTATCTTGATTTGGAGATCAGCAATTCCGAAAGGAAAATTATGAGCTGATTATGGCAACTGAGATTTTTCGGGTGCTCAGTGGCTTATACCACCTGCAGTGACGTTTGGACAAAATTTTTCTGCCTTCTGCATTGATGGAAAGATCTCAAATAATATGCTGTTGGATGACCATTAAGAAGCAGATCTGTTCACTCTTTTTTCAGTTCCTCTCATGTTTGAATGAATGGTTGTTTGTGCCATTTGGTTTGGTGCTCTTGCAAGTGGCTGCAATTTCAAACTATATATATTTTCATTGATAGCTGTTTTTATTATTATTTTTTTTTTGATGGGTGAATTAGTTTTTAGGATTTTCATGTGAAATTTCCATTGAGTTGAAATGAATATTTCTTGTTCTTTTTTTACTTTATGCTTTCATTTTTTAATCAGGGAAACATTGGCCCAGTATCTCCTTCGAACATTGCTGGATCCAATCTCATTTACAACTCCAGGAGTCAAGGTGAGTCGGTTACTGGTGGGCAGGTTCACATGTTAGCAACACTGAGTCCAAATTTACCCGAGAGACCTGATCAACCAGATTGCCGGTATTATATGAACACTGGAACATGCAAATATGGAGCTGATTGCAAGTTCCATCACCCGAAGGAAAGGATTGCTCAATCAGCAGCAAGTAATGTAGGCCCTCTAAGTCTTCCCTCGAGACCTGTAAGTTTTCATGTTATTGCCATACAGAGTGGATGGTACTATAATTTTGGATTGTTTGCCGTTTCAGGATCAGTTATCATGAATATATTCTGTAGATTATCCATGACATTTAAGTTACTATCTTATAGTAATTCATATTCTTTTCATTTGTTAGTAGATTATTCAAGATAGACTGAGTTTTAACAAAATGGAAATCTGTTGGTAATATCATGGTGATTTTGGGCAGAATAATCCACATGCCATTTTAATATGTTGGAGCTTCTTGCTCTTGGCACTTCTTTAATTATTGAATTCTGATGTTTGTATAACAATTTTGCAATCAATTCTTTTGTCTTCTATTGTGCAGGGGCAAGCAGTATGTTCGAATTACAGTATGTATGGAATCTGCAAGTTTGGCCCAACCTGTAGATTTGACCATCCTTATGCAGGATATCCTTTTAACTATAGTTTGAGCCTTCCACCGCTATCTATACTTGATTCACCTCTCATGACTCTTCAGGCTGTGCCGACAACTCATTCATCCGAGACGTCTCCAGTCATGTCATCAAAAATTCCCAATTGGGTTCATAATTCTGATGCTGAGAGCACGAGGTATCAGAACCCAGCTACAAAGAATTCAGATGATTCTTCTGAAGTGGATCATTCTCCTCCTCAGTCTGTGCAGAACTCTTCGGATGCTTCACACAATCAATCAACTTGAGTCACTCCTTTTTGTTCTCTTTATTGTTACCATTTTGTCACTCATTATCCTTGAAGGAGATTTATGACTTGTACCTCCCATCCCCAATTTTCATGTGGTTCTGCGGAATGGTATAGATTGTTTGGAGATTATGAGGATTCAAAAGCTTTTGGGGGGGTTGGAGAGCATGGAAGGCAATTTTTTTGTGGTGAATAAATAAAATGCAGGTGAAAGAGTTGTAAAAGAATTACAGTTGAACTATTTCCTCTTTCTGGATCATTTGTTGACGAAGAGTTTGGTCAAATATTTTGATCTTGGTTGTGGTGGGTATAAATGTTTGGCACTGCTGCTGGCCATTTAATATATTCCTAGATAACAAGAAAAATCTTTTGACGAATCTCATATATCAATCTTTTTAGATTGAAACTCTTCTTGGGATTGCTGTCTTTGGGGTTGCATTTTTGAGTACAACTTGCATTATCATTTATATATTTTGTCAAAATTTTGATTATTAGACAAAATGCTGATGATAGGAAAAGGAAAACATTGAACGAGTTTTCAACGTGAACATTTATGGGTCTACGTCGGCAGTTATAGAAGTGGAGCTGGAGCTGAAGCTAAGCAATATTTAGGAGTAGATTCATTTAACATGCATCAATTTTATTTTTCCCGTTATGTAGGACATGGGTTCCTTTTAAAGAATATATATAGAAAGAGAGATCTTTTAATAATCCTTTCATTGTAGTTTTTAGATTCTCTGGATGCTTGACAATTCTAATTCTGTGAAATTTCAAAAATTAGATTGATATAAAATGTGAATCTATAGAATATTTAATGGTTAAGAATTAGACCATAGATAACGAGTAAAATATATTTAAGAAAAAATTTTGATATAAATTTTGTTGGACTTTAAAATATTTAAGAAAAATTTAAATATAAATTTTGTTAGAGTATGAATTTATAGTACTAAATTAAGATAGTTTATTAATTAAATTAATCATTATTTATATGAGATGCATTATCTCAGTCGATAATAGTAATTTAAAAATGGTGCAAAAATTGAGATGAATGATATGGATTATAATTAATGTTAAAAGATTATAAAATAATTAATTTCTTTTTATAACATTATTAACGTATAATATTTTTTAAGAACTTAAACGATTAAAGAAAATTTTAGATTATGACCATTAATTATTTTATTTTTTTTAACTAAACTAACTCAAAACTTATTATTCTAAATATTTTGAATTAAAATACTCTTATCTGACCATGTTGACTTGTTTAATTTGACTTATTTGTAATCTATTTATTTATTGTAAAAGAAAAAAAAGATGAAGAAGAATAGAGAATAAAGAAGACTGGCCAAATTTTATCCCCATACAATCTAATGCTAACAACATGTGAGATATTTTTCAATCTTCCTACAGCGTATTCCATTTCGGGCATGTAACTGAGTAGTGTGTTTTTTTGTTGAACTTAAGGTCATTTTAGAGAATTGTGTATGTTGGATTTGAATTCAATTTTTTTGGTTGATTTTTTGTTTTAATGAGGAATATGTTGATTTTATAGGTGATAGTATGGTAATTTGACTAAAAGAATTTAATTTTTGGGAAAAAATTAAAGAAAATACTTTAAAGTTTATGAATTTGACTGTGCATAAAAAGCGTGTGAAAAAATATTTGAACGAAGGGGTTAGCATTAGAAGGCTTTAAAATGAAGGGATGGGGCAACTTAACGCACCAATCAACTGCGTTGGGCCAATACTTTTGACCAAATAATTTTTTATTTTTTATTTTTATTTTTTAAATTGAACTTTTTACTATTATATTAATAATTTGTTAATTTAAATTTAAAATTTTCGTTTATTGTGACAGCGTCAAAGCCTGTAACAGCGTCATAGGGACCCTAAGTGTAATTTTATTTTTTTTTTCATTTTGTACGATTTAAATGTTAAATGCTAAAAAATTAAAATTTATTTTCCATCAGATTTTTGAATTCCATTTATTATTAATATACTATTGTTTATAAAAAATTATTTACTTTTGTTACCTTTTATATAATATTAATAACTTGATTTTATTTATTATTTTATTATTATCGTCATAAATTGATGTTATTTTACGTGTCTTTCTTTATTTTAATGTGTGTAGGTTATAAGAGTTCGATTCAGCGTTTAGCTTCTAAAATCCCACTGCAATCAAATGTCAGACAAAAGCTTCGTTGCAACGGAAGTCAGTGCTACAGGAAAAAGTTGGAACCAGAATGAGCAAGCCCATTATAGTGGGAAATTTTCGCTGCAGCACCCATTATAATAAAACACCTAGTTTTTCGTGTTAAGGCAGACCTTAGCCATCAAAAACAATTTTTTAGTCCTTTTTTTTTTTTTTTTTTTTTTTATGAAAATCATCAATGAATACTAAAAGCTTAAAGATTAAGCAAGAAGAAGTGATTTTTCAGCAAAGAGAATGGATTCTGCTGAGTTTACTTTATTCATTTGTTGTTCTTGCATGTAGAAAATGCTTATTTCGTTTTTTCCAATGTTTATGCTGTGTAATATTAATGAATTTATTTTTAATCTATTTGTGTTCCTTGTACTTAAAAGTTTTTAGTTTATCTGATCATTAAACTAAATAATTCATGATGTATGAGTTTAATATTTAAAAGAGGATAAATTTACACGTTAGATAGAGAGATTCATAACCTAGTAATTAATGCATTGAAAGATAATTAAAAGTTAAGTAACACCAAATATTAATTTGTAATAAATATTTAATTAATTTAATTGAATGAAAATATTAATTAAAGAGACTAGACATTGTTTCAATAAGATTTCAAAAAAAAAAAAAGACTTTAAAACTCGTATTAATAGGCTGATTGTATTGAAGTTAATAGCGATAACAATAAGGGAATATAGTAAAATTAAGTGGATTCAAACACCTCTAAGCTTATTATGCTGGTAGATATCTTTATTAGTTTAATTTAGTTCACTTTAATTTAAAATTTGTTAATTTAATTGATAGATTTAGTATAATTTTCTAAAATTACATTAGTTTAAATAAAATTAGGTCATTTTAATTGCAGTACTTAGTTTATAAATTTACCATTATCTTCATAGGATACAAACTCTATTTCTATTTTTATAAAATACATATCATGCATTTGCAATAATTTCCATATGTGTGTGAAAATAGGTTAAATATATTTAGACTTATATAAATGCTAACCATCAATTTTATTTTGAAATATAGAAATATAGAGGAAGTCCTGATATTTTGCTTTTTCGATGAATTATGTGAAAATCCCTAACCTAGTTTAAATATTTATGTAAGTGGTAGCATAATAATTATGTATGCTTTCATAAATTCAAAATACCAAGAGCTCATTACTCAACTCTACATCATGATTGGAACAAATGCATTAGACTGAGATGTTCGGTCAATTTGAACCTACAACAAATTTTCAAGACAGCGCAGTTGGTGCTAATACAATTAGTGGGTATAATATAAGACCATGATGTTTATTGGTTTTGAAGATTAATATAATATTAAAAAATAGACAAAAATAGTCACTCCTTTATTTTAAATACAACAAAAAATATTATTAACCACATCTAAAATATTTATGGTGTATGTCTTTCATAAACAAATGTGGTAGGCTAAAAAATTTACACTTAAATTAATGACTAAAGATTTCGGGGAGTCGTACAATTTTTTTTTGCAGTATTTTTATGTGTTGGAAATCAGTAATATTGGGACAGTCTCAATTATAAATGGATAAACTTAATAATTTCTTATACTTATTTGTTACATTTGAGAAGTGCCTCAAAAAATTCTATAATTTTATAAAATCGATTATTAGCATTGATAATATTTTCTTGAAGGTTGCATATCGTGAAACTTTACTTCTGATGACTTTTATAAATGGAAAGTGAAGAAATTTAGTCATTAGTTTTTAAAATCATCAACTTTAAGAATGATGATTCATAGGAATAGTTTGGGGCCAAATTATGTGTAGTAATTAGAAATGTAATAAATCTTATTTATATTTCTGATCAATATAACAATATTGATAAAGGGTTGTATAGTATTTTCCTTGATGTTACATATGATTTGTGTGCCTATTACCTTTTTTGTAACTTGAAGACCAAATTTAAGTATAAAAGTTTTAAGGTCGACAAGTCTAGGACAAGTAATTAATTGATCGCGAAGGCATATCATCTGTTCGAGTTTAATAAGTACATCGGAGATATGAAGATATTAAATCCAATAATAGCCATATACTTGGAGGACAACATTGAGCTCATAAGTGAGAAAAAGCCCACTTCACAAGTTATATCATAATGACCACCAACACTACAAAAAACTTGAACAATCTTAAACGTACATACAAACGTTTTCAGTTACTTTAATATTTGAGTTTATACGAAGCATGCCGTGAAGCTGGTTCTACGAGAGAAAAATTATTAATCGTGCTGCATCGACTCCCCAAATACTATGGACGAATGTTAAGCTTAACCTTAATAAGATACTCGTAGGAACTATGCCAGTGTTCTCTATTGATTGATTCTATTATCAGGTCAAAGATAAGAACACTAACGGGATTATAGATGTAAGTAACAAGACATGCAATTGCATATAGTTTCAACTAAATCAATTTATTTGCCCTTATGCACTACCTACCGCTAGAGATATCAGCATGAGCGCCAATAACTTGTGGTATAATTACAGTGGCAATTATTGTCTCATAGGCATAGATAAGGCAGTGCTCGATAATGTATTATAGATTTGTGTGAAACCTCCAATTGAATGTTAATCATTAGGGAATTGAAAAAGCATCAGATGCTATAAACTAGAGAAGATCTGCGCAGAAAAATATGGTTACAATGTTAAAAACATAGGCACAATCGTCAAACATATCGTAATTCGACGGGTCGCCCTGATAGATAAATCAATTATTTTTTTAATTTTGTCATATGTTGCAACCATTCATATATTTTTTGATGTTGAAAAGTGATGTATTATATTATAAATTGTATCATTTCAATGTTAAAATGTTTATAATTTTAGCATTGTTACTATTTAAGGAACAAATTTATATGGCTGTTACAACTTCTTTTTCTTCTTTTTTTTTTTCTTTTTTTTTCTTTTTTTTGATTTTAGGGTCATTTATAATGACAAGTTACAAATTGATGTATTATATTGTGATATTTAAACCATGCAATTGTAATATTACAACATTTTTAAATTGGTATGATACGATATTTCTAAATACAAAAATTTTATGTAGGCATATTTACATGTTTGATAAATTTTAATTGAAGAAAAAGAAGAAATCACAAATCATATTATTTAAATTACATGTAGCAAAAATCCATTCTCATAACACATACCCTTTGTACATATTAAACGAATTCAATAAGAACTAATCAAAGTGAACATTATTTTTGCATTATTTAGAACATAAAGTAGTTTACTTTTACGTATAAGATAGAAATATTATGTACGTTGTTTAATGTTATTAAAAGGAATTAAAACATTCACATGATAAATGAGGGGTCATTCATTATTTGGTGAGAAATATTTCACAAAAAATTTATTATCATTATTATAAAACATTCTAATGAATATTTAAAAATATACATTTATTAAGAGTTAAATTTATTTTTACACTTTATAATATAATTAATTCTTTTAATTTAAATATATTTCTAACCTTGTTTTTAAAATTTATTTTATTTGTAATTACTATTTAATTTTTATTTTAATGTAAGAATGATAAAATAAAAACAACTTTTCAATTAGGAGAGATTTTGAGATGATTTTAGATTTTGCAGAAAGAAGATTCATTGAGTTACATATATTCCTTTAGAAATTATTAAATTTGAACATTTAAAGGACTAAAATTAAGCCAAAAACGAACGTATCTATACTATCAATCTAGCTCAATCTATCTTCAATATTTAAGACATAACTTGAGTTAAATAACCTGAAATAATCGAATCTAGGTATTTTTAAAAAGATAAAATAAATCTTAACTATTTTTTTTTAATGTGACAAACAAATTCTATCAAAATTATGTGTTAAATGACATGTTAATATTAGATTAACGAATGACTCCAAAATAATCAACTACTCCATTAATTGTTTTAGCCCTTAATGTATTCCATAAGTTCTCTTTTATACCTATAAAAAAAAAAATCCTATTTATTATTAGTGTTATATGCCCTAAAATTATTCGTATTATAGGTTTTGAACACATTGTATTAAATTGCAGTAAGAATATGTATTGTATACATATTTTATTAATAAAAAAATTATTTCAATTCATGTGTATATGCTTCTTCTTCTATTCAATCATACTAGTGATAGAATATACATATAAATCGTCCAAGATAATTAAATTATCTAAATTATTCTTTACAGACGTAATATCGACTGGACATTGATATTGTCTAGTAGGCACACTGAA
>JAWDEX010000001.1:1604288-1648627 GCA_035221805.1 Trichilia hirta | reverse complement strand
TTTCAGCTACACCAGGCTCCTACACCTGAATGTACTCCAAGAAATTTGAACCAAGGACCAGCACAAATACTCCTCCCAGGATAGAACCACTTGACTACATCCAGTGAGTGCTAAATATTCACATTTTTAATTTAATATTTTCATGTTATTATATGCTTAACTTTATAATTGTATTATTTTTATTATATAATTATAATTGTATAACTATTTTTATAAGTATATTATGTTATTGCTATTAAAATGAATCTCTTACGTTAAAAAATAATAATATTATGTATTATTTATTAATATTATTTTATTAATATAAAATAAAAGTAATTAGAGTCTAAAATTTTAAAACTAGCCTCATAAAATATTTTCTCTAATTAGCTCTGAAATTTTGAACAACTATTATTAAAATTTATAATTCTATATTACCCAAAGTCCACAATATGTATATGTTTATATAAATTCTAATAATATTTTATTTTATTTTTATTATTTCTTATTTTTATATCAAACCTAAAGTTTGATATAATTAAACAGGACGTGAATTTTTAAAAATAAATTAAAATATAAAATATAGACCTGAATTTTTAAAAATATCAAATCTGAAATTTTGATATAATCAAAATAAAAAATTTTGCATAATAATCAGTAGATTAAAATTTAAAGTTTTAAATCTATCAAAAAAATATGTATGTAAACATAAAGTCTCAATCATATGCATGAAAGTTATTATGCTTTTATTCTTTATATAACATATTTTATTTTCATGTTATTAACTTTTTTTAATTTCTAATAAATAAAATAAAATGATAAGTCTTGAAAATTTTGAAATTTTCATTCTTGATGTTATCAAAAGTAACTATCTTTTTTAGATTATAAATACAAAAATGCATCTTTAAGCCCTAAGACTTGAGGATACCATTAAAATAAAAAGTTGATCATCCCTACAGATTGATCGAAAGTCATAATTTTCTTATGCCATCACTTATAAGGAAGTCTGAAGTCTCAATTGTAAAAAAATTTAAACAGAAGTATGAACAACAAAAAACTACTTTTTTATCAAAGGCAAAAGACAGGTTTGGACCCAAAGCCCCAAGTGTAAAACCATGAGATTTTGTAGCGACAAATCGAATAATATTTACTAAATTATAAATTTATCTTATCTTTTATTAAAAGAATATAAACTTCTATTAAAAAATTATATAAACATCCAAATAAATTTATATAATTTTCAAAAGTAAATATTAATATTATTAATAATTATAAACATGACAGAAATTACAAAAAGGAGAATAGTTATCACCTCGCGATAGTTAAAAATCTTTATAATAGCAAAACAAATATAACCATCGAAAATAAAATATGTACTAAAGAAAGTATTTTAATGATAAGTCTAAAAGAATTTTTAATGATCACGAAGATCTTACTTATCTTAGTGTCTCTAACTTTATTGAAGACAAAAACGAAAATACAGATCTTTTAATTAATGATAAAAATATTCACACTAATTAAATATTATCTAAATTTATTATTGTTGTTGTTGTTGTTGTTGTATTTTTTATTTTGATTTTAATAATTTTGTAATCATGCGATATATATTTTTTGTCAAATGTGTGAACATTTTATATTTAATTATCCCTTTTGAAAAAGAAAAGTGTTAATATATGCCAAACAAACAATACAACTTCACAAATTATCTTACAAGATAAAAAGTATTTCTAAGAACTAATAAATATTAAGGTAAAGGTAAATATTATATCGGGTCCTAAAAGTTTTAATTGAAAGCTTCGAAAGAGCTATAATTATATTAGCACATAAAATCATATTATTCATTCCAAATGCCTTGTGCTCGTGTAAATTTAGAAGAAATTTACTTAATTTTAAAGATATCTGCAAAAATAAGTATTATCTTAAGACTTTTAATGAGAATAATGTTGAATATTTTTGTATTATTTCTAATATCTCAAGTAAATATGTATATTAGAAAAGTTTTCAACTATTGCATCTATGTTGTATTATATAATTTTAATTTTAATTAAAAATTATTCTATAATGAATCAAAAGTTCAATGATCTAAAATTATTTATGTTGTGATATGACTAATTAGATCATCGAAAATCAACAATAATGCGTAAAACTGTTAAAAATCCTCATAAACACTCATTGAACAATTAAAAGATTTTTTTATTTAATAAAAATATTTATAATACTTGCCCATAAAAAAAAAATTAATAGCCGACAATCTTGTTTTAAAATTAGTTTTAATCTCTTATATTTTTACAAAAAATTTAAGGAGATGGGTTAATACGCTCATCTAACGGCCTATTTTGCTATTTTATGTTTTTAATTAATGCATTTAATCAATGATCACATATTTTTTATTATTCACACATAATGTTGTATTTGTCATTTTATAATTTTAATTGATGCATCTAATCGATGGTCACATATTTATTTATTATTCATACGTAATATTATATTTACTAAATTGCTTGCACAGATTATCAAGTTAAGAACACAATTTTTTAATTATTCAATTAAAACTATACGTCTAAGTAATGTTGCACCTATATAGCATACTAAAATGGGATCTTAACTTCGATTAAAAATTTATATTGATTTTAACTTACTTTCTATTATCAGATATCTTAAACTCTTAACAGTTAATTTATTTACTGCACAATTTATAGATTATCAATTTTATGAGAATTTTTTTTTACTATTTAAAGAAAATAAATTGCCTCCTAAAGTTAAGCCTAAACTTTCTTAAAACATAATTATTTTGTCTGATTTTGATTATTGTACTAATTAATATAAAAATAAAGTGCGAAAGATCATACAACTTCAGCAAATTACAAATTAGTTACCAAATACATTTAATAATACATCATGAGTGATTAAATTATATATACTAGCTGCTAATACAATAACTTGAATAATTATTCTTAAAGAACAAGCAGCAACAAATGAATCATCTATGATACATGACAAGTATGGTAAACTATTTGGTTCAAAAGATATAATTTTATAAAAAAAAAAAAAAAAATTAGACAACTAAAAGTGCTAGCGCTATACCCATTACTCCAGAAGAGCTAATTATCTTTAAAGAGACAAATATACCTAAACAATTAATTATCTCTAAAAAGACACGTGTAATTATTCTTAAAGTGATAAATAAGATATATATCACTAAAGAGATAAGTGTCCTTGAAGAGACACAAAAATTAAAAAATAAAAAAAGTCTATAAATTATACTTATACGCATATAATGTAGGATTATAATAATATAATCGTCAATAATATATTTTCTTATTCAATGACTACTTAGATTATAAAAGATAATTATGTACTATGAATTATTGATGAATATAGATAAATGCATGATTGGCCTAAAAAGAAGCAATTCAAATAAAATTAGCCTCTTTTTCCAAACAAGAAGAATTTAAATTCGTATTCAAAACACCTAAAGATATCAAATCTGTTGGATACAAATAATTATTTGTACAAAAACGTAATGAGAATAACGAGATTGTAAAATATAAAATATGACTCGTTACTCAAGGTTTCTCTCAGAAACTTATTATTAATTTTGATGAAATGTATTTTCCTATTATGAATTTCATTTTATTTCAATTTTCAAGTAGTTTGATAATTTCTGAAAGACTTTATATATATCTTTTGAATGTGGTGATTGCTTATTTATATAAATTATTTGACACAGATATTTACATGAAAATTTTTGAAGAATTCAACTTGTTTGAAGTATATAAATCAAAATATCGTAGTTTGTTACAATAATTATTGTATAAATTAAAACAGTCTAGGCGCATGCGATATAATTGTTTGAGCAAATCTTTGATAAAAAAATATATATTAATAATCTTATATATCTATATGTATTTATAAAGAAATTAGAATATAAATTTGTCATTATAACGGTATATATTGAAGATATAAATATAATTAAAACTCTTTAAAAAATTTTAAAAACTACTAAATACTTAAAAATGGCATTTAAAATGAGAAATTTTTAAAAAGTTAAATATTATATCAACTTATAGATCGAGTATAAATTTAATAGAATATTTATTTATCAGTCTGCATATATTAAAAAAAATTTTAAAATACTGTTATATAGATAAATTTCATTGGTTGAATACTTCAACGATTGTTCGATCTGTTGATTCTAAAAAAGATCCATTTCTTTCTAAAAAAAATTGCAAAGACATACTTGGTTTAGAAGTACATATCTTAATGTTATTGGTGCCTTATTGTATTTGACACAATATACCAGACTAAACATAGTATTTGGTGTGAATTTATTAAACCAATTTAATTTTGAACATACTCAGAGATATTAAAATTGGATCAAGTATAGTTACATTATTTCGTAAAATAATAAATTTGAGATTATTTTATTCTAATAAATCAATAAAAAAATCTAAGTTTGGTTAGTTATGCAGATGTTGATTATTTTTTTGAATCTCATAAAATCTGATCTCAAACGAGATATGTATTTACTTATAATTATACAACAATCTCCTAATGATCTATGAAGCAAACTTTTGTTACTAAATTTTTTAAGCATTTTGGGGTCATTGCTCTACACAAAGTAACTCGTGAATGTATATAGTTATGTTTTATTATACATTATATATAGAGTATATGCAACTTATCTTCTGCTTTAAAGAATCTAACTATAATATATAAAGATAATGATGCTTGTATTACTCAAGCTAGAAGAGAATATATCAAAGGTGACAGAATTAAGTATATTTTACTTAAATTCTTTTATACTTACGAGTTTTAGTAGAGCCATGAAATTGATGTTAAACAGATTTGCTTCTCTGATAATGTTATTAATCTTTTTATTAAAATTTTACTTACATCAACTTTTAAGAAATTGATGTATAATATTCATACATGTCTTCTCTACAAAATAATAGATTAATATATATTATTTTGAGAAAGAGATTTTTATTAAAGAGAACTAAATATACACTGTACTCTTTTTTTTTTCTTTCAATTAGTTATTTGTCCTCTTATTTTCTTATTGATAAAATTTTAACGAGGTAATATAAAGCATATATTAAATTAATTAAAAATAATAAAATTTAAAGGAGAGTGTTGTAAATATGATTTTTACTATTTTATTTAATTAAGAGCTTTTCTTGAGAGTCTTTACAAATCTTTCTTTAAAAGGTTTTATAAAATTTTTTAGAAGGTTTAGTAAAGTTTCTTTTAAAAATTAGCTTGTAAGGGAAGTTTTATAAAATTATAAATATATGTCACTTATGTTTATTTTATGATATTGTTGGAGGTTGGAGAAAATAAATCAATAAGAGAATTCTATCCTTAATTTTGACTTTATTTTTTATTTTAATTAATTTAATTATATTTTTAATTTTTTCTTTTAATTATATTTCAAATTAATATTTACAACATATTATTTATTCTATTTATAATCTTTAGTTCTTTTTTACCTCCATTTTAAAATGAACTACCGGTTGATGGAGATGTATAAGAGACGAATGATAAGATAGCATCGAGTACAAATACGTGAAGCGTTATTGTAATTTGAAGATGACCAAAATAACACAACCATCGTTACCATTAAAGAAAAAAAATTCTATAATGAGTAATGGAGATATTGATTTTGTTTACAGTTGTTAAAATATAATTTAACGTTATTTAATTTTGTTTTATTTTATGACGGTATTGTCTAGATATGATTCAGATGATGTTATTAATTTGTGCTATTCATTAATCAAATGATAAAAAATTTATAATTTTTAATATTAGTTCTTATAATGTTTCACTTTAATCCATGCATGGCACATTTATTTTTTATTTTTGTAATGAAAATTTGCGAATACATTTGTTTTCAATTTATAGATAAATTGTCATAAAAAAATAAATTACAGATTAATTGAAGTCATTAATAATAAAAAACACTTTTGTGCCTTATTTATTGTTCAAATAATACGTCTTTATATTATTTATTACATTGCATTACTCCTAATTGATGAAGTTCTTCTTCTATGTCATTTTTATATAAAAATCTTGAATACTTTTCATATTACTATATTTATAGATGTCCCATTGATAATATTCAACATCAGTTACAACCTTATTAACAAAATATTGTGCACTCTAAATAATCAAAAATCATGTATTTATAAATATAAATGGATTTTGGTAAAATGACATAATGTGTAATATATCTCCTTATTTATTTATTATTAAATTTATTGATTTGATACTTGAATCATTGAGCACATTCAAAACAAAATAAATTATTTTACTTATTTATTACTAAATATACTTTTTTTGGGCAAAGTTCAAATCACTTGCGAAAAATATTAGAGATATACCTTAAAATCAATCATATCACATAATTTAAGAATTTTTTTTCATAGTATATATATATTTTTATAATTAATTATAAATTTATTTAAAATTAATAAAATGTTATTTTATAATATTGTATTTGTTCAGTTGTAATTTATTTCTAATAATTTAATTATTAATATAAAATAAGATCTTGTAATGTTATTATGTGTCAAAATTCTATCTATAAACTATTAGTATTATATATCCTAAAATCATTCGTATTATCAATTTTGCACGTGCTGTATTAGATTATTAAAGAATATGTATTGTATATATATTTAATAATAAAGAAAGTGTTTTAATTCACGTGTATATGCTATTTCTTCTATCTAATCATATTATTGATAGAATATACATGTGAATCATACAAGAAAATTGGATTATCTAAATTATTTTCTACAGACATAATATTGATTGGGTATTGATATTATATAATAAGCACATTGAATGTTTTCGATAAATATTAAGAGATGATATTAGTGCCAATGATATGATAGTCATATCATTAGGACATTAGTGTAGAATAATGGTAATCGGTATAGATGCACATAATTTATATGATGTATAAATGCGAGACTAATCACGTCTTATACACAAAAATCAGTTTGATCATATGTTATTTATATCGAAAAATAAATGTCTGTCAGAAAAAATCCTTTGACTTAATATAGTAGATTTTGAGGTACTATTGACTCAATCCAGATTTAAGTTCTTAGTCGAATATTAGTACATGACTAAACATTAAATCTTTGATCAAAGCACACATATTATATGAAGAGTTCGTAGTAATAAGTTTAGTTTGTATTGACTGATTATCTGAATAAAACTGAATTAAAAATTTTGATATTCGTAAATCCTAATTTGATTGGGATTAGATAAATAGAAGGAGATTATTCACACAAAACCTATAATTAAAAAAAAGTTTCGATGAAGTTTTTCTTTATTATGAGTTAAAAGTTATGGCACATTGTTAGATATCAACTATAGTCGTTAAGTATTTAAATGGTTTAAAATGGGTCAATGATATTGAGTTCAGCTCATAGCTAACATCATAATAAATATGAGAGGTTGTAATATAATCATGAGATTATCCTTACTATGAGAGAGAGTAAATATTATCCGCAAGAGAGCTGACACTCTCAGAGATATTATTTGACCAAAAATCATAAATAATTTACGCGTTAAATTATTTAATGAAAAGAGAGCTTGAAAAATTGACCTTATTGTGATTTAGAGTAAATAATAGTAATTCATAAATAAGTAAATATTTAAATAGAATTTAAAATTAATTTATAATTTTTAAAAGTCGAAGGGCTTAAATAATATTTTTAGATAGTGATTTGAATAATATTTTATAGTTGAGAATCTGAATGATATTTTACAGTTCAAAGGCCTAATAATATTTGCCATAAATTTATAAAATAAGGTAGTTCCTACGGTATTCAATTTTAGTTTTTTGTCTCCCTCTTCAAGCTGTTCGTTCTTTCTCTCAAATTAGTCAATTAGTAGAAAATTAAGGGCATTTGATTTTTTAAAGATATCATATTATTGGTATTACACTTCATTAGAAAATTACTAAAGGTTAGTAATTATAAATTAAATGTGTTTAATTTACAAAAAAATATAAATACTCTGCTAAAATTATTATTTTTACTACGTTATGTGGTATGCATGCGTTCACCCACACACAACAGTGATATCAGAGTATGGTTGTATGTTAATTACATGTAAAAATTAGATTAAAATTGTATTTAGTTAAATTTTATCAAATTAGATTTTAAATTGATTAGGTAGTTTTTATACATATTTTGTTGTTTTAAGGTAGTAAAAATGCATTAGAATGTATTTTTATTGTGCATGTGTTAAAAAATTGCTGAAAAAATTGAGCTTTGGATAAAAAATAGGCTGAAAATAATGAACCAGCGGCAGAAGTAATGATTTAAATATATCTAAATAAATTTTTAGTTGAGATAATGTTATAAGAGATGACGATATTGTATGAGTGATATATTTTATTGCTACTAATGATTAGTATTTGATACTAATCATTGAGTGATGAATCTTATGTGATAAAAGTATAAACATGGGTAATATATTTGAGAATATATTACTGAATGTGATAAAACTTGACGAATTATATGAATAATTATTTACAGTTAATGATGCATATAATTATACTTGTGTATCACTAATTCTTTGACTTAAGATATCACAGATATCCTCTACACTAAGACACATCGTTCACTTATATATATAACATCGGGTTAATCATACTTAATGAAAGAAACTTGATGGCAATGTATTCTTATTATATAAGAACAAGTGATGATCAAGATAAAATCTGTTGGCTTAGATAATTGAGCTTGAGATCTTAAGCAGAGATGTCATATACGAGAATTAAATCTTTAGTCAGAGTATGCAAGTTCAAAAATGAGTTTTTTGAGCAAGCAAATTCTGTATATAATTTGAATTCCTAATCCTACGATTGAGTTAGGAGTTTGACAATTTTATAGTCTATACTCAATTGAGAGTCGATAGTAGAAAAATTTTACTATATAAAAGTACGATTATATGAATTAATTTAGAATTTTTATTCTTTGTGTCTGAAAATCATGATATCTTATTGGAGGTCACTTATAATCATTGAGAACTTCTATTATAATGAATTGTGTTGAAGTGATGCGAAATATTTGTATAAACTCATATCTAGTTTACAGAGAATTTAAGGGTTCATACAAATTAACCGATAATTATTGATAATAGTTATAATATTTTCGTATTGATAAAAATAAATATGATTTGATATTTTGATTGGATAATAATTTAATTCTTTATAATAAAGAATAAATTTTTTGACAATAATGCATTAACACTTGTACGCTCGAGAAATGTTTCAATGATTTTAATATATCATAAATATGATTTATTGATATATAAAAATTTAAAAAATATATATTAAAATATAACAAAATTAATAAATAAAGTTGTTTATTTGTTAGTAATTAAATAAGTGTTATTTAATTATTTTGAATATTTGAATAATAAATGGCATAATATAATTTTATCAAATATTAAATTTTTTTTAAATCTTGACTATTCAAATATATGATCAAGATTAATTCTTTAATTTAATCAAAGAATTGAATAAAAAAATTATAAATATAAATATATATTTGATATATTATATTTAGTCAAAATTTAAATTAGTCAAATTTTGATATTTATTATTTATACTATAATTATTATGATATTTATATATAAATATCTCTTTTTTTATTATATATATATGTAATTTAATTAATATTTGATATTATCTATTAATAGATTAATATATAATAAATTAATTTTAAAATTCATTAATAATATGGTTTCATGTATATTACCTTTTACGTCAATAATTCATTTTTATTAATTAAAGAATTTGAATAAATCAGAGCTTGTTAAGTGGGTTACACCTGGAAATAAAGGAATTGATTGATTTTGTTTCTCTTCTTCTTCCTTGCATTCCTGCAGCGAGAAAAGAAAAAGCAAGCAAAACTTGGTTTTCCAACATTTTTTATAAGAAAACAAAAAAAAAACTAAGAGAAAAAAAGGAAAATTGCTTTTTATAATTTCTTATCTTTTTTGAAGTTATATGATAGTTTTTTAAATGTAAAAATTTTGAAAATAATTTAATGAAGTTATTAATATATTATAAGCTTTTATTTGTTTAATTGGGACCATTTTCATATTATCGATGTGTTGCTATTTTTAAAAACAAGTGGAAGGTTATTTGGTAGAGTCCAATTAAAGTTAAGAAGATAATTTTGTTGTCTTTGTTGATTAAATTATTCAATTATTTTAAAAAAATTTTAAAAATTTACATATATGAACCACAATAATCTTTATATGTGTGACATGTTAAACCCTGTCAGAAGGGACCTATTGAATTTGTTTTTCCAGCATCATCAATCAGGACAAAGTTAATTACAAATCATAATATAAGGGTTAAAGACAAACGAATGAAGGGTTATTCACATACTGCCCCACGATAATTGTACAATGAGCACCGCAGAGTAAAATTTAATCCCCCATCGCTGAATTAGTTTTACAGCCTGCATAAATTCTGCAAATAACATTCACGATGAGACCATCGAATCCATCGTTAGTCTTTTGAATCGTTGCTCATTTTATTTTTTGTCCGTGTCGTGAGCAATAACTTTCCCCGCGCATTTTGTGTTATGTGGGAAGTAGCTAATTCTGTTTGTCATGCAACAGGTACCACGCAGCAAAGCCGTTTTTGTACGAGAATGTTAGCGTGCATGGCAGCATCATTAAAGCACGGGAAACCGTAAGCTTTTGTATTTTTAAATTTATATTAAGATCAATGTCCATAGATTCGATCCGATTAGACGGAGATTCATTATGGTACTTTTTTTTTTTTTTTTTAAATTGTTAGCTCATTATTAACAGTTTAATCAAAATTAACAATATCTAAAAGAATCAAGACAAACTATCACAAGAAGGGATAGAGAGAAGAGTATTAACTAATTTATGAAATAATAATTTAGAAAAAATTTAGTACAAAATTAGATATATAAGTGTTTCCAAATTCCAATAATTTAAAAGCATCATTTTTACAGCGTCAAAATCATATTAATCGAATTATTAATTTTTTTTTATAACTAATGCTTTATTTATTACAATCCGAATCCACTCGGCTATCCGTGTTTTAAAAATATTTATAATCCCCTTGTAATTAGTAACTGCAAGTGAGATAAATCAACCCACCACCACATATGTTGGAAGATTGTTGACTCAGTCATGGTGGTAGCATCATTCGTGTTAATAATGTCAAAGGTAGATGATGAAGAGGAGTCTATCAAACATATTTGCTCGTCAACACACACAGCAATACCCCAATTTCGCCTCGCAGCGCTTAAAAGCCATTCCTTCCATTCTCCATACGTCTCTTTCCACAGCCAACAGAGGCAACGCAGAGCTAGTCTCTACGTTCGTCTGTCTGGTTTCTCCCTTTCAAAATTCCAACCAATAGTTCAAATACTCGCGTCTCTGTCAGTATGATTTAGCTCCATTTTACTTCTTTCGTCCTAGTATCGACTATATTTCTTTGCTTAAGTTAAAGTGTTTTCAAGTTTTGAAGCTTTTCTATAGATTCTCCATCTCTGTGTTGACAGCGCGTTTCTTGTGTATTTTGTACTGCCATTGATACTTCTTCTTGTGTATTTTGTGTTGCATTCATATATGTTCTCATGTATTCTTTAAATTTATATTAGTTCGCGTATTTGTCAAATTTTAAATAACAAATTGATTCTTTCTTTTACTGTCGCTGCTATGGGCTACTGGGGTTGCATATCATTTTTTATTAATTTTTTGATTTATTTTATTTTTACTTCAGTATTCCGTGTTTTTTTTTTTTTTGTTATTTTGAATATTGTTCCAATTTTGAACTAAGACCTATTTATTTGTTTGTTTTCCCCTTATTAGTGGGGAATTTATTTCTTACTTGAAGGACTGTGGATGAGATTTTCTTTTTTGCGATCTTCTGTTTTTATTTATCTTATTTATGTTATTTATTTTTATTTTTGTATTTTTGCCTCCTTATGTTTTCCATGGCAGTTTATTACTCATTGGCGCTTTTGTTCTTGCCCCCATTATTGCTTTCTACTGCTACATGGCGGTGCCGATGTTCTGAGCTGTGACTGGTGGACTTCATACTTAGGTCTCATTTTGTCAATTTCTGTTTGCTGCTATCTTGTCCATTTAGTGGATCATTTATAAACACACACACACACACACATACATAGATGCACATAAAATTCTGTATATTTAATTTTGATTTCATTTTCGGCTGTTTGTTTGCAATTTCATTAAACGATCTCATTGTTAATTTTTAACGTTTGCCTCCGATTAATTTTTGCGTCTCTGGTATCGTGTCTTTGCTGTATATAATTAATCTGCTCTTTGGTTTCTGTTACATCTTGTCATTGTATGCTTTTTCCATTTGAATAATGATAACATTGCTAAAAGTCTCTTGAAACCCAATTGTTATGGTTGTTAAACAATCATATGGCATTTGTTTTTCAGTGGTGATTTTTCTGAATAGTTTTCTTTCTGAATTTGCTACCTGCATGCCTAAATTCTTAAACAACACTAATTGATTTTCTAGTTTGGTAATTTGGAAAGAGAAGTTTAATCGTCTGCCTGATGCAATATTATTTCGTTGAGTGTTAATTGTTTTTGGATTATGAAGAATTATCTCCACGTATAATTATGTAATATTATTTGCTGGACTTTATGTTCAAAACGTCCGTTTATACATTTACTGTCTGTGTTTCTTGAATTGATGATTAACCCATAGTTTTTAGCTTATTATATATTTATCTCTTTTTAGTAGAAGATGGAGAAAACTGGAGGTATTGAGGAAGCAGGTCATTCCCCACCTTTGCCCCCAGCGCCTCCAGCTATACCACCAAATGTGAAGCCAGAACGTATTGACCTTCCCATTCCCAAACATTTTATGATGAATAGGCGTGGGGTTGGGAGCAATGGGCGTCGCATAAGTTTGCTGACCAATTACTTTAAAGTTTCTGTCAATGCTCCATACGCAATATTTTGTGCTCTGTTCTGTTTTCCCAGAGTTAATTTTATTTCATAACGGATTTTGTTTAACATACCATTTGCAGGTTACTATTTCTACACAAGATAAGAGAAGCGTGGAAGGCAAGGAAAGTGGGAGAAAAGTGGTAGATAGGCTTTACCAAACATACTCTTCTGAACTTGCTGGCAAAAGGTTTAGCTATGCTGCTAAAATGCTCTTGAAATCGACAGATCTGCCCTCTAAGGAAATGAGGGGGATTATGGTGCTCAGGATGCATTGAGAATGTTGAACATCATACTGAGGCAGCAAACAGCTAATCAGTATACAAGTCCTTTTTTATTTATATTGGTGCTTTTTCAGGTCTCAAGCATGTTGGTTTGTTCTATATTACTTTGCTTTTAATTTTATTCATCTGTGGCCGTTGGGTGCGTGGGGGGTGTCTTTTGTTTAGGCAGTCATTCTTTCATGATGATACCAGAAACTTCGTTGATGTTGGAGGAGGTGTGTCTGGTGTTGGGGCCTATCATTCCAGCTTTCATCCCACACAGGCTGCCTTATCTCTTAATACGGTACAACTTTTTCTTCTAATCTTATTTCAGTTCCTGTAATTGTACCTCTCTGATGCTGCTTGTTTGTTAATATTGTTGCCTTATTTTCTTCATGCAGATGTATCTACAACCACGATTCTTAAACCTGGATCTGTAATTGATTTTTAATAGCTAACCAGAATGTACGTCAGCCTTGCTTTATTGACTGGGCCAAGGTAAGGAACTCCTCAACTGCATTCTTCATACTTGTTACAGATTCTCCCATGAAATATCAGTTTTATTGTGATGTACGGGCCTAGAAGATACTGAAAATTTGGATGGTGAAGCCAAGGCATCGCAACTCGGAGTTTAAAATCATAGGTCTTAGTGACAAGTCATGCAATCAACAATTGTATGTATTATTTCAAATAAACATTTTGAAGTTTTTATTTTCTACTTCTCAACCATCCCTTTGTTCTTTCTGTGACTTTAGTGTTTATTTGTTCTTCATAGTTTTCCTATGAAAGTGAAAAATTATGATGGTACAAATGAAGGGAAGACAGAGGAGATTACCGTGTATGAGTATTTTACTAAACTATATGGCATAGAGCTCACATTTTCCACTTATCAGCCATGCCTTGATGTTGGCAAACCAAAAAGGCCAAATTATCTACCACTGCAGGTCTGCAAACCTCTTGTACTTCATTCCAATTGAGCTTTTAGTTCATTTTTAGTTGAAATCCCTCTCTCACTTTCTAAGATTTCTGATATTTTTCCGCTTCATTTTCCCGGCTTTGTTCACTTGTCTCATTTCAGCGTTATACAAAGTCATTATCTTTAATGCAAAGGGCATCCTTGGTGGAAAAATCAAGGCAGAAGCCTCAGGAGAGGGTGAAAACTCTCACTGATGTGAGTGTTCTATATTTCTTCTGTGTATTTTAGTTATCTTGGATGGTCCAACATCTTTGCTCACTTGACCTGGCAGGCTGTGAGAAGTTACAATTAGGCTGAGGACCCTGTACTTTTGTGGCATGTGATATTTCCATGGAAAAGCAAATCACACAGGTTGGTGGCCATTTCCCTGATATCCCAAAGGTTAATATAGTCTACCTCTTTTTCTCTTTGTGAAAAAGGAGATTGGGGAGGGTTTCCTTTGCCAATTCAAACAATTAGTAGTATTCACTGTAATGTATTCTCTCTTTAATTCACAGTTGAAGGTTGGTAACAGTGAGGATTGCATCCCTCGTAATGGACGGTGGAACTTTAACAAGAAGGTACCGTCTTGATTTTCAGAATGAAAAGCGGACGATCATGAATTCCCCACACTGAGGAAGTATCTCTTTTGTCCCCTCTATAGCACGATGCAGAGGTTGTATTTTCTTATTTAGCAGTTTTTGGTCCTCTTTGTCTCTTTTTGCAGAGCCTTCTAAATCTTAAACGCATTGACCATTGGATTTTAACTTTTCTGCTCGATGTAATGCTAGTCATATGTCTCGCAAGCTTATCAACTGTAGAAGTAGACGTGGCAAGCGGGCCGGGCCGGGCATGGGAAACAGCTCGTGAAAATTAGACCGTTTACGGGTTCATGTGCCATGTTGGGCCGACCCAAGTGCGCATAACCTCAAATTTATTATTTAATAATAATAACAATACTACTACACTACTACTACTACTAAATTTTAAATTATTATTTTAATAATTTTATATTTAAAAATTATAAGTAAATAATTAATTTAAATTATCTAAAATTCATAAAAATAATAAATAATTTATTAAATTTAAAATAACAATACACAATAGAATAAGTTAAAATAATAATATATTTAATAAATTTAATTAAAATTTTAAATTTTAAATAATAATTAATAACAATATATTTATAATTTACAAGTTACAATTATGAACAATTAAACTTTAGTTTATTGATAAATAAATAAATTATAATAATTAATTATATTTTAATTATAATTTATATTTTATAAACATAATTTAAGTGCCTAATTTAGTCATGTAATAGATAATCATATTAATTATTGATTGATATTAATTAAATGTAATAAATAGTTATTTAATTGCATTGAATAAAAAATTAATTTTATTTAATCTAAATTTTAATTTAAATTTATATTTTATTGTATATTATAAATATACATGAGCTTTGATTCATTATTATTAGGAATTGAATTTATCCATATTAATTAAAAATTTAAGAGGAATATAATTTACATATATATAATCTTAAAAAAAAAATAATAAATTAAATTTCTTATTTAAAATATAAAATATAATAAATAATTAAATTTCTTATTATATTCTCAAATGGGCCGTGATAATAAAGTCCACAATTGGGCTGGCATGGCCTTGCATCAAGCCCGAGCCTGTCACTGATCCGTGCCAAATTTAGCGTGTGGGTTTAACATATGATGGGCTGGGCTTATCTAGCGTGTACTATTAATAGGCTAAGCCAAACTATTTATGGGCTGGATCCGTGCCGGGGCTGTGCTGGCCCGGCCTATTTGCCACCTCTGTGTGGAAGGAGTAAGGGCATTGTAGGTTATCGAATGCTAATTCTGACACTTGGATCTTATTGTCCTGCTAAAATTTCTAATTTTATTCTCCCGCATTGATTCACTCACTTTGGCTCTATTTATGCATCCATGAAGCTTATTGAATGCCCTTTTACCTTAATTAAGGAAGATCCGCAAACTAGAAGGGCCAATCGTGTTGTTAGAGTGGAAAGGATGTTTGAGCAGATTACAGAAAACCTTCCAGGCCATCCTTAATTCATTCTTTCTTGTCATAGAGGAAAAATTCTGATATATATGGTATGCCTTCCTCCTGTTTTCAAAAGGTTTTCATTTTTTGTTATATTATTGACTTAAGCTTCTTTACATTGTCCAGGACCCCAGAAGAAGAAAAGTCTTGGTGATTTTAGAATTTCCACACAATGTATTCCTCCCTCTAGGATTAATGATCAGTATCTTACAAATGTACTACTTAAGATAAATTCTAAGGTAAGTCTAGAGACTAGATGCTTAAAGAATCTCTACATGCTTTCATTCTCCTTCAGATATGATATTGCTTGTTTTTGTCTTCTTTTAGCTTGGTGGAATAAATTCTTTGTTGGCAGCAGAATACTCTTTTCTTGTTGCCCTGATAAATGATACCCCTACACTGATTTTGGTCCTGGTCGATCATATATTCCATCAATAGCTGCAGTAATCAATCCATTTTCATGTTTCACACTGTTTATATGTTGTTAAATTGTCTTGTTGCTGAGTGCTGATGCTATGAACGACTGTAACTTGCAGGTTGTTGGTTCTCATCGTGGCATCTGATTTCAAGATATAGGGCATCTGTAAGAACACAATCTTGTCAGGTAGAAATATTTGATGTTTTATATAAGCGATTAGTGAATGGGAATAATGATGGTATCATCGGGTATCCATACAAAGCAATATTATAACAACGCTTGTAGCATTTGTATGTGATTTACTTGCCTGAAAATCTCTAGAGCCATGGTGTTATTTTGGACTGTCATAATATAAGTAATCTACGAATTAGTTTATTCTTAAATTCTGGTCATAACTTATGATATCACAAATATGATTAACATGTCTTTTTAGAGCCTTTTTGAGTTGCTTTCTGATCTTCATATGATTCGTCTGAAAGATTTCCATTATTCAGACGTTTCTGATATTTAAGAACCAACACAATCTCTGTAATATCAAGAATTTTCTGTTCTCTTGCCATTTTACTTGTATATATAAGTATAATTTGTCTTAAGTCTATTTAACAGTGAATATGTAAAATGCTTGAGTAATAAGATCTTTTAAGAGCAAATCATTAAAGATATAAATGAGTAATAGATGTCAAATAAGAGCTGCTCTTAGGCTGTTTCTCTATTCTTCTTAAGATGTGTAACTGTTTCTTGTATTACAGGGAGCTGTTCCTGGACTTCTACGGAACAAGTAACATGCACAAACCCAAGCACATTATTGTCTTCAGGTATTACTACATTACATAAGGATATATTTTCAGTTATGTCCATTAATCCAATCACGGGTAAAAAAGCTAAATATCATTTTTGATATAATTTATTAACCTAATTACTTGGATTTTTATTGCTATACAATAAAGGATGTGAAAATATTTACGATTCACATTGTTTGCTATGAAGCATGAATGGTCTAATTTAATATGTCAGAATGGGGATGATCTTGCTGGTTTAATAGCACTATCGTTTATTGTGCTTACTTCTCGTATAAAAGAATTCATTGATTGTCTGAAGTGATATGGATGAATGGATGCAAGTGCTTGTCTTTTTATAGAGAGTGTATGTATACAAAACTGTTTTTTACGATAGAGTTGAAGATCTTCTGTGGACTAATAGAAATGAAACTATAGCCTTTTTTACGGAATGCAATTGGCATACTAATACTGGTTCCAGTTAGTAACTAGTAATATTTTATGTCTGATTAAAGAACAGAGTGTTAGCGTGGGATGCATGTAAGAGAGCAATGGAGAGTTTAATATTCCATGCTCTCTTGGTGCGAAGTGTCATGATGCTTAATTTCATAAGATAAATAGCTGTAATTGTTCGTCCAAACAGATAAATTTTGGAACTTTGGGGTAGTGATTTATTGATTATGTGTGGGTTAAGATTTTATTCATTGTTCTGTTTGTGTAGTTTCATCAGACATGAACTCTTTGCCATTATAGAAATGAGGATTGCTCTTGGGCTCCTTGTATTTTTATTTTTAATCCCTTCTTGAATACTATGTTTCTCGCTATAAATGATTCTGCTTTTGTTCTTAGGGATGGAGCGAGTGAATCACAGTTTAATCAGGTTTTGAACATTGAGCTGGAACAAATCGTGAAGGTACTCTGCAGCATTTTTTTAATTAATTGAAATATGAAAAATATGTTGATTACACTATCTGTTCCAGTGAGTGTTAGCGTGTAAGTGCCTCCTATTTTCATTTTTGACATAAGTAGAGCCAAAAAAGTTGAATGCTCGCTGCTTCATTGATAAAAATCTGCCTTCCTGACACAAGTGCGTATCTGTTTCACAGTATGGAATTAGGACCTCTGGCTCTGGCTTACAGGATAGGTAATCAACTTCTGTTATGACAGGCAGGGCTGACATTCCCAAGTTCCACCATAATTGTGGCTCATAAGAATCACCATACAAAGATATTCCAAGCCAGTGGTCCTGAAATGTTCCCCCTGGTCTGCTGCTCTGCAATGCTGTTATTTTATTTTATTCAACTCAATCTTATCTGTATAGATTTATCACTCTCTAATCTCAGCTCCCCTGCCCTTCTCCAACTCTCTGTAGGTAGAGTTGTGGACACAAAAATTGTCCATCCAAGAAATTATGATCTCTGCATGTATGCTCGTGCTGGAATGATTTTAAGTTGTTATCTTTTAATTCTCACTGTACATCAAAATAATCAGTTATTGTATTGCCTCATCTTTTGTCATAATAAAAGGTTGAAGTTTTTCTTTGATTTCCAACATATCCAAGAATGAGAAGTTTTAAGTAATGTGTTTACTGTTCATGTTGCATAACCTGCTGTTTCTCATCTCATGCTCAAGCTTCCATCAGTTTTCCCCCTACAACAGGGAACTTCAAGACCAACTCACTATCACATCTTGCTGGATGAGATAGGTTTCTCTTCTGATGACTTGCAAAATCTTATCCACTCCTTGTTGTATGTGAAAGCTTTCAATCCCCTGTTTGTTTCTCGTTTTTTATTGCAATTTTGTCCCCTTTCAATTGATAGCATCATTTCTTTCCACTTAATCCGGGGAGTACAACTGCAATCTCAATTGGTAAGTTTACCGCACTTCTTCACTTTATTTAATTACTAGTCTTTCTCCAACTCAACATTATTACTACTTTTCTTTTTCCAGTTGCTCCAATATGCTACGCCCACCTTGCTGCAGCTCAAATGGGACAGTTTATTAAGTTTGAGGATTCATCTGACACCTCTTTAGATTAAAGAAGCATTACACCGGATGGGAGTGTTCCTGTTGCTCAGATCCCTCAGCTTCATAAGAATGTTGAGGGTTTGTTGTTTTTCTGCTGAGACACTATGGATGGCTTTTCGTAAATACACATCTAGTTTCACTTGGTGTTTAATGCGGATATGCAGGCAGCAATCTTTAGTTATTACATAGTGGGAGACATTGGTATACAATCTAGGTTCTGCTCTAGTATTGATTAATTTTGAATACAAGTTACATGGATAGTACTACTTTCCAAATAGGAGAGCTGACCATTTCAGATTTTGAGCTGCCCTTCCTGATCTGACTAGGTGTTAGGATTCAGGATTTATTACATTTCCTCTAAAAACTCTTGCAAACTATGGTTGGGCATTTTGTAACAGTCAAACTTAAGCTCTTCTTTACTTATTTTATGATCATTAAGCCACTTTATCTTCGGATTATTATGACGGTATTATTAGTTTATATGGTCACTTTGATTTTGTTATTGCTTGCGTGTGAATGTTGTGCATTTTTTTTCATCACAAGCTCCAACTTGTCTTAGTTTAAGGAACTGTTATTTTGTTTGCTTATTAGATTAGTGCGCTGAATTGTATAATTAGAAAAATGTTAATTGGAGCTTGGTGCCTCTGGTCATATTCCTTAGGATGCATTTAACATTTTCCTCCGGGGAGAACTTTGACCATTTCAAAGAATGTGATTGTTTATAATTGGCCTTAAAAAAGCATGGAAAATGCGACTGGTTATGAGTCGAACCTAGTTTGGTGTTGGTTTTTTATGTCATGTTATTAACTAATAGAAAACTTCTTTCCTTAACCTAATATTTGACTTTTTTAGCTATAAATTGCAATAATTGATGTGGCTTTAACTTCTTTTGCCTAACTGCCAAACCGCCTTCCCTAGCCTAAAGGTAAGAATTATAAATTTTTAATTGATCTCAGCTTTTAATTTTCTCTTATCTTACCCCCTTTCCACATCTAGGGAATTTTCCGAAGAATGCCTCTTGGGGGGCTAAAGTCTTTAGACCAAGAGCAAATTTGGTCGACGAATCATATACACATATCAGAAAAAGAATATATTTAATGTTTCATAAATGCTGCCGGTTGTTGCATGATATTAATATATTTTTTAATACTTACGAATAGTTATAGTAAGTCAATTTCATACGTTTCCCTAATTAATTTTAGAAAAAAATAGCTCAAATTAAATAAATAAATAGCTATCATTTAACAACAGTTGCTTTGTCTTGCTGTCTCTTTATTTTTCTGGCTTCCTTAGGATAATGACCTTTCTCATCACGCTTAAGACACCAATATTTTATGTGGATGAACAAAGCAATGTATTTAACAGTAATGGGAAAGCCACTCTAGGGACAGGATGCTACCGTCTCTACGCGGAAATAAAGAGCTAACAAATGACTGACTTGGTGGTTTATTCATTGTCGTAGTCATGCTGCAAACACCAGGAGGCTCCGTAGCACATGATGAAAGCAAAATCGCCTGGAAAATCGAGACCGAGACCGAGACCGAATTTGCTTTTTGGTTGAGTTGGTAAGAAATTCACACCAGAATTTCGTACACGTATTTGTAAATGCCATTGCTATTCAATTGAATTGTTTCGAATTAGTTTAAAAGATTTTGAAGTTAATTTATAAAATAATATTAAGTGATTTAAATTTTGAATTAGATTAAATTATAACTATAAATCTAACGGATCCGTATATATAAAATGAAATCCATATTATTTTTAAATTATAAAAATGAAAGGAAATTATCATCAGATGATGAAAGTATTTATAGTAAAAAGTGTTCTAAATATATTTTTTTAATAAAACATTTCATGATTCATACATTTATATATAATTATAGTAAATATATTAGTACAAATTTATATTAGAATTTGTAAGAGTCAAGAACTTAATTAGCAAATATGAAAATCAATAATTAGATTAAATTTTGAGAGTAACTAATCACGTAAAATTATATTGTGCTGATAGCTGATAAAAATTTGAAACTTTTTAATTTAATTTTTATAAAATAAAAATATCATCATTCAAATTTAAATTTTACGTTATATTTTTAAATTTAAATTTAATATTTGAATTTAAACCAACGTAAATAATTTGGATTAAAACCACGGCAGAATTCTTTCGTTAAACCCACGCACATCACAGAGCACAAAAAAAATGGTATGTCAGCCAATCAGGTGTTGTGATATTGCATCAGAAATAGGTTTTAGGCATGTTATCCCCGACACGTGGTGTCATGCAATTGATCAGTAGATCTGGATTTGGTTAGCAGCGGAACCACATCATCAGTTCCCATTTGACTGACACTTTTTTAAGTACTTTGGGTTGGGACCCATTTATTTTCTGACGCACCATAAGATGAAAAAGAGGTTTCTTGGGAAAAAACTCACCCAATTTGACGATCTTACCCTTCCAAATCATTTTATATCCGTTTTCTTTTTTCTTCTGATTTCCATGATACTATCCGAAAATATTATAAAATTACTTTCTTATCCTCAATGGTAATTAGATATTTTTATTATCTCTACACTAAGCAGCGTTGATTATATATTTTAAGGGAAGCATTTTAATGGATTTTTAAATTTTTAGTACATTTGGCGTTGGGAGAGAATAATTTCGGCGCTGCCACATAATTATAACAATTGAATTCCGCGTCCTCGGTACAAAGAAACGTTGAGAGCCCCACTTAATTAAATTGGATTGTAGAAATAATGACCTTATTCCAATAACTTATCGCCACATCAGGCCTCAATTGTTGAGTGCATCCTTGCCTACAGTTGTCCCTTAAAGGCCTGTTAGATCAAACCCTTGTGGTCCTGCTAACATTTCGTGCTTATAAATTAAAAATAAATTTTATTAATGAGTATTTTTAGGATATTCATTAAATTTTTATATTTATTATTTATAATAATTTATAATATTAATATAATAAAAAATTAATAACAAATTTTAATGTATTAAAAATATAATTTATTAAATATAAAATTTCAATAAATACCTTTAAAATATCGGTTAGTAAAATTCATTAAAAATTAATTAATAATTATATTAAAAAATTTTGTTAATGAATTTTTTTAAATAATTATTAGAATTTTTACATTTATTATTTATAATAATTTTTTATATTTAATATAATAATTAATAATAAATTTTAATATATTAAAAATATAATTTAATAAATATTTTGAAAACCCTTTTTTGCAAAATTCATTAAAAAAATTTAACCATCGAAGAAATTCAATTTCATAACTTAAAAATCAATTAATGCAAGATTTTTTTTTTTTTTTCATTTATCTTTCACATCGATATCGACAGGGGCAATTTACTCAACCATGAGAATACGGAAATCTCTCTTCAAAGAGGATGGAAATTACAGAACTAGGGGTAAATTATTGTATTTAAGTTTGAAAACGGCGTCGTTGTAAGTAAGCTTAAGGTGGAGGGTCATGGTCGTGTTAGCTTTATTTCCGCGAATAAATGGCCGTTCGAATCTGCTCTTCCCTTTCTGGCGTGGGACCTACTTGTAGCGAACCCGAGACATACAAGCTGGGTTTCTTTTTCTCATTCCTTGGGGCCTCTGTTTCTCATGAAACTCAAAAATCAAGTGGTCCAGATTTAACCACTTTTGACGGCGACGATGTTTCGCTTTGACAGAAGACTGATTAAATTGAACAATTAATTAAGCAAAAAAAATAAAACAAGCCGGATGTATTTACTAGCTTCGTGCCCATTTCTATGTGTTTCTCAACCAGATGAAATTACTTTGTATTTCAAGGCTATTTCAGTCATTTGAGTCAACAAGACAAAGGACTTTAAGAATGGGTCCCAGTACAAATTCAAATCCAGTGGTCCACACCTCATCGCCGCTTATCAGGTTCGCGCCCTTGACGGTGATGATGATATTTTCGCAATTTAAATGGAGGACTTCCTAAAAATTCAGACAGTTTTGATACACGTGACTTTTTCACGCTTTGTTGCATTTTCCATTTAAGATATTTAAAAGACATTAATACCCTTATATCTCATGGCTGTGATCATCAGCTCTCTTCAATTCACGCCCTTTGAATATGACCATAATTGTTGCCTTAGTTAATAAATAAATAAATAAACAAACAACAATATAATTTTATAAAAAATTTATACTTCAGTATACACCTATGTATGTATATATTACGTTTTCGTGCACTTCAAATTTCATGCAACCTTTTAGACAAACGAAAATTTAAAAAATTCTCCTTTTTTTAATTGAAAGATAATTAATTTTTAATGTAATGGTTAGAAATTAAACCAACTAAATATTCGTTTTTTAAGAACCAAAATTTATATTTTAATCCATATAATATAAATTATTATCTATGATAATTACATACTAAATAGTTGTCAGTATCTATCAGATAATGAATATTCATTATCAAATTAGTTAAAATACAATTTTTATATGGAATTTTATTTTTTGTACAAACGAAATTAAATTTTGAACAATTATATAATTAAAACTAGATTTAATATTTATTTTAAATAAACAATAATAATATTAAAATTTCATCTTTATTGTTCATTTTCATTGGAGTGACTGATAATTTGATAATACAATCAATTATTACATTGTTTCAGTGAAATTTTTTTTACTTACCAAATAAAAATAGTAATATTTCTCTTTAGAATATTAGAATATGTTAAGTAAGTATCCCTTTTTAACCGATCATCTTAAATAAAGCATATTATCTTATATTTGCTAATGCCAAATAAAAACTTTTCTGGTTTTTCTTTATTTGCATGAAGTATGTTTTGGATAAGCAATTTTATTTACTTATGTAAAAAATACGTTCAAGTATTTACTCATATTAATTAACAAATACAGGATGCAGCTCATAATTGAAATCTAATATCTACTGATAATTAAGATCTACGACTCCACAGTAATTCAGAGCAGGGCTAATATAGTAAATCTCCAACATAACAAAATGTGTTCCTTTAGAAACTGGAAAAATAGGCTGACAAAACGGTTGATAACTACTAAAACAGAGAGGTAGTTTTGTGGGCAAAATGGTAAGTTTAGGAAATGAACTAAATGTGTTATTATCCGTGCCGGAGGGAGCCTGAGAAGCTAAATACTTTCAGACGCATATATTTGCGATTGCCCATTGAAAGGGAAGAGATCCGAAAGTTTACACACAACATACCTGAGAACCGTGGAAAAGGAAAAAAGGAAATTGGAAAAGAAGGGAAAAAGGAAGTGAAAGAATTTTTAATCAATTTGGAATATATTTTTAGATTTCACTTTTTGTTTCTTCATTATTTCTCTTGTTCTTACTAGTTTTTCTACAGAAAATAAGGGGAAAAACAAAAACAAAAACAAAAAATTTATCGTCTCACACTCTCTTGATGATCATATCATCATTTGCTTTAAGTTATAGGATTTTTTGTTAAGGGTTGAGAAATCGTTTCTGGGTTGTGGTTGTTTTGATTAGAAGTTAACGGGTGTGCATGAATTCTGTGCCACCGATGCCAGATAACAGTCAGGTTAAGAGCAATGCTGTGTCGAACCAACCCGCTGATAACATCGCAGGTAGTATGAATTTTTGGTGCTGTTATTTTATAGTATGGGAATCTGATTGGTCTTTTTGCTATTATAAATATGTTTGTTCGATGAAACATGTTTTTGTTGTTTGTGATCATGGGCTTATTGTAGTTTCTGTTCTGATCAATATTACAATGTGAGTTTTGTTGGAAATTTTAGGACTTTGATTGGAAGTTAGTGTCTTTGCCATGAGGACATGTTGGTTTTCAATGACTCTGATTGTTGACGCAATGCATAACACAGTCCTTCAATGAATTTTAGTCTGTTGATATTCAAATTTGTCCTGAATTCTTGAAGTCGAAAGGTTTAAATCTCGTTTGTATTTACCGTTTCAAGCTATTTCCCTTGTTGGTGACATTTGGTAAATTATTCTTCTTCGTGGTTAGGATTGTTTCAGCCTCTTTTTCATGTTTGATGATGTGGGTTTGTGCTTTTGTGAATTTTTAGTCATTCACACAATGCATATTGAGGCTACGAAAGATGACGAATTTCGTGACAGTTCTGAGAACTTGGAGTATTGATGTGACCAAGATGTGGACTTGATGAATTATGTTTCATTTGTGCAATGCAGAAGCAATATTCCGGTTGAAAATTCATGATAATCAAGAAGGCGGTGGTGTGGCTCAATCAAGCCCATACCCTGACCGTCCAGGTGAGCCAGATTGTCTATTTTATTTAAGGACTGGATTGTGCGGTTATGGAAGTAATTGTCGTTTCAATCATCCTGCTTATGCTGCGCAGGTAATTAAGATCTTTCATTTTGACAATCTATCTATCTATATTTTTTTTCAGTGGCTTATCTAGTTTGTTTCAAGTTTTATTTCTATCTAAATGCTTTCACGCTATTTACTATTTTGATGTGATTGATTATTCTGAGGTTGAAATTTGGACTTTTTTTCTTTTTCTGATTTTACATGTAGAGTTTATTTTTGTTATAAAATTGTGTAGTTTGATTGTACGTTCTATCTTGGAGTCTGATTACATTATTTTTGAACAGGGTGCTCAATACAGAGAAGTGCTTCCAGAGAGAGTTGGACAACCTGACTGTGGGGTATAATTCTTCTCCTTTTAAGATTCATATTGCCAGTGTTTATCTTGCCATTGACTTTCCAGGATATATAAGAAATTTTTATGGAGAAAGAGAGGATTGTTGCATGTGTTCTCCTTAGCTTCATACAGAGATCATATAGTAAAAGTAGATGTGTGGAGACACCACAAATGAAATTTTTAAATGAAATATGAATGAATTGTGCAAGTGCCTGCTAAATAAGAAGCAAAATTCACTTTGAAAAGTAACCTGAATGATGAGCTGGTTTAAAAGATTTTCTGGTAATATTGATAAACCATAGCCTTTTCTGTGTATTGCCAGTATTTATATTAATGAGAGACTTGTGCCTTTATTGTTATGCGTACTATATTTTCCTACCAATTTTGGACGGCAATATACATTTTTCTTTGAAAATTATCTCGTGTTGCTTTTTTTTTTTTTTTTATTTTGAGTGGAATTTCTATCTGAATTGAATGACATAACGAGCTTTTGTTTATTTAATCTACTATGTAATTGTTTGAATTTACTTGAAACAACAAGGAGAGTGATGTCAGCCTCAGAGATCTTAAACTTTTTAAACTCTAGGAAATTCTCTCTTTGTGTGATACCAGTTATTAGCCTTCATTTATGTGTTAAATGATAGCCCTTACGAGCTACGACTTTTGATGCCACCTGGTTTCAAATGCACACTGCAGTATTATTTAAAGACTGGAACCTGCAAATATGGATCAACATGTAAATATCATCACCCAAAGGATAGGAATGGTGCTGGACCAGTCTTATTCAACCTTCTTGGTCTTCCTATGCGTCAGGTGCTTATTTCCCTTTCAAAAAGTGTTGGCTTGTTTCAGTGCATGGAAGAGGATGTACACTGCATATGCAATTCGTAAATTTTAAGTTCTTTTTGTTATAGGATGAAAAATCATGTGCTTATTACATGCGTACTGGATCATGTAAGTATGGAGTTGCATGCAAGTTTCATCATCCTCAGCCGTCGTCAGTTGGAACCGGCTTACCTGTTACTGGACCGGCTTCATTTGGATCTATGGGGTCATCAGTTCGGCCTTCATCGGGTCTTCCATATGCAGGTAACCTTCCAACATGGTCATTACCAAGGTCACCATATTTATCTAGCCCACGTTTACAAGGATCTCAAAGCTACATGCCCGTTATTGTCTCTCCTTCTCAAGGCCTTGTCCCTGCACCAGGCTGGAACACCTACGTGGTTAGTGATTTATCTCTTAAGTTCAACACAATGTCTGTCTAAATTGATGATTGTATAATATATTACAATGGAAACGAGGTAATCTTTCATCAATGATGTATGAATGATTATTTCTACCTGCTGTTAGGCATTTTCCTTTTTAGTGTTTTTGGAGCTATAATCTAGTAAATTTATCTTGATTTAGAGCATTAGCAATTCTGAAAGGAAAATTGTGAGCTTCTGATAGCAACTGAGATTTCTTGGGTCCTCAGTGGCTTCTACCGCATGCACTGACATTTGGGCAACATTTCTCTGCCTTTTGCAGTGATGGATCTCAAATAATCTGCTGTTGTATGACCATTAAGAAGCAGACCTGCTCGATCTTTTTTCAGTTCCTTTCATGTTTTTATGAATGGTTGTTTGTCATTTGACTAGGTGCTCTTGCAAATAGCTTCAATTTCAAACAAATTTATATATTTTAATCAATAGCTGTGATTTTGTAATCTTTTTAATGATTGAATTATTTTTTGAGCATTTTCATGTCAAATTTTTGTTAAGTTGAATTAAATATTTTCTTATTCTTTTGTTTTCATATTATGCTTTCATTTTGCAATCAGGGAAGCATTGGCCCAGTATCTCCTTCGAGTATTGCTGGATCCAATCTCATTTACAACTCCAGGAATCATGGTGAGTTGGGGACTGGTGGGCAGGTTCACATGTTAGCAGCATCAACTCCAAATTTACCCGAGAGACCTGATCAACCGGATTGCCTGTATTATATGAACACTGGAACATGCAAATATGGAGCTGATTGCAGGTTTCATCACCCGAAGGAAAGGATTACTCAATCAGTGGCAAGTAACATAGGCCCACTAGGTCTTCCCTCGAGACCTGTAAGTTTTCATGTTATTGCCGTATGTAGTGGATGGTAATATAACTTTAGATTGTTTGCATGTTCAAGATCGGTTGTCATGAATATGTTCTGTAGATTATCGAAGACATTTAAGTTGTATCTTATTGTAATCCATATTCTTTTCATTTGGTTGTAGATTATTCAAGATAGTGTGAATTTTAACGAAATGGAAACCAGTTGGGAATGTCATGTATGGTTTTGGACAGAATAGTCCACACACTATTCTAATATTTGGAATCTTCTCACTCTCTGCACTTTTTAATTATTCAATTCTGATGTTTATATTGCTTTACATTTTCCCAATCAATTCTTTTATCTTCTATTTGTGCAGGGGCAAGCAGTATGTTCTAATTACAGTATGTATGGAATCTGCAAGCTTGGCCCAACCTGTAGATTTGACCATCCGTATGCAGGATATCCTTTTAACTATAGTTTGAGCCTTCCACAGCTATCTATACTGGATGCACCTCACACGACTCATCAGGATGTGCCCACAACTCATTCATTCGAGACTTCTCCAGTCATGTCATCAAAAATTCCCAATTGGGTTCAGAATTCTGATACTGAGAGCATAAAGTATCAGAACCCAGCTACAAAGAATTCAGATGATTCTTCTGAAGTGGATCATTCTCCTCCTCAATCAGTGCATAATTCTTTGGATCCTTCACAAAATCAATCAGCTTGAATCACTCTTTTTGTTCACTTTATCATTACCATTTTGTCGCTCGTTATCCTTGAAGTAGATTTATGACTTGTACCTCCCATTCCTCGATTTTCTTATGTGGTTTTGGGGAATGGTATAGGTTACTCGGAGATTATGAGGATCAAAAAGCTTTTGGCGGGGCATGGAAGGCAATCCATTTGTGGTGAATAAATAAAATGCCGGTGAAAGAGTTGTAAAAGGAACTTTTTTTCCCTCTCCTTACAGTTGAACTATTTCCTCTTTCTGGGTTATTCGTTGATGAAGAGTTTGGTGAAATGTTTTGATCTTGATTGTTTTGGGTATAAATGCTAGAGACATTGCTGACAATTTAAACTTATTCCCATATAGCAAGCAAAATCTTTGGACAAATCTGATATATCATTGATTTTAGATTGAGACTATTCTTGGATTTGTACTCCTTTTGGTTGCATTTTTGAGTAAAACGTCCATTGGCATTTATATATTTTGTCAAAATATTCATTATTAGTTAAAATTGCTGATGACGTGCAAACAAAATGTGGCAATCCATGAGGTAAAAACGTGAGAGAAGAGGAAAGTTTTGAATGGAATGGAATTTGGGCTGCATTATTGATTTTGGTCTTAATATTAATAGGGTCTACCTTGGCAGTTATAGCAATGGCTGAGGCTGCCGCCATATTTATCAATATATTGATTTCGCATGCATCAACTTTATTTTTTCTGTTATGTAGGACATGGTTTCCTTTAAAAATAAATAATCTTTTGATCAGCTTTTTATATTAGTTTTTAGATTCTCTGGATTCTTGACAATTCTAATTCTATTAAATTCCAAAAATTTAATTGATACAAAATGTGAATCTAAAGAATTTCTAATGGTTGAGAATAAGTTCATCTGTAATGAGTTAAATATATTTAAGAAAACATTTTAATACAAATTTTGTTAAACTTAAAATTTATTGCACTAAATTAATTAAGATAGTTTATTAATTAAATTAATTAATATTTATATGAGATATTATATGGATGATCTCAGTTGCAAATTGTAATTTAAAAGTTGTGCAAAAATTGAGATTAATGATACTGATTATAATTATCGTTAAAAAATTATAAAATAACTAATTTCTTTTCATTACATCATTATGTATAATATTTTTCAAGGACTTAAACAATTAAATATTTTAGTATCTATCACTTAATGGGATCACACACTAACACATAACACACAAAAATAAAAAATGAACATCATTATTACCAAACAAGACAAGCCTCAACCGTCTGGCGCACGCTGTCTACGCAAAACGGAAGGAAATGCTAACGGACGCAAGTTGCGTGTCATAATATGCTGGTTCACCTTTGTATGCAATTCCCGCGAAATTTTAACACCACAAATGACAAAACGAAAAAGCAGCACTTGCCCGGTGCTAACTTGCACTTCATGCCGATCAATGAAAAAAAAAAAAGATTACTAAAATTAATTAATAATTTAATATATTCATAAAAGGCTTTCTTACGAAGCAACATGTTGCTATTGGTTCTAAATTGATACGGTTTGATTGGACTGTCATTTTTTATGGCTCTCATGGGAATGTGTCTAAGACTAAAGCAAACAAAAAATTTATCTAATTTGCTTAAATTTGTGAAATAATTTATAAAAAAAAAAAAAAATCATTAAGATGATTATTGTTTATTGTGTAAATTTATATTTTTAATTCACGTGACATTAAGTGCTAAACTTTTATTTTTATTGCAATATACTAATATTAAGAAGTATTCTTGAAGTTTAGATACATTTAAAATATATATATATTTGTTTTAAAAAGAATCTTGTAGAGAAAAATTAATTCTCATTTAAAAAAACTATATCATTGAATTGCAATTCTAATCCGATATTGTAACGTGACTATTTCAAGTCACCGTTATTGTGATATGACTATTTTATGTATTAAAATATGAGTATAAAAATATAAATTTTATGAAATGTTAGTATTTATGATATTTTTTTTTAAATTTAATTTAAAAAAAAATAGTTAAAGTACTTCAATTGCTTCACTTTGAAAATTTGTTGGTATTATATTTGTTCACATTAATTTACTAAACATTTTTACTCTCCTATATATTTAATATAATGAAATTTATTGTAATATTTTTATTTAAAATTTTTTAAAGATGAATCCAATTGATTTCACTACAAAAACAATAATCCATTCATTTTAGCTGGTTGCAAATGCATAAATCATTTTAAAAGAAATAAACATTTGCATGATTTAAGTTGCATATTAAACGTTATATTTTATTTGCGTGTAAAATTTATAAATTTTTTAAAACTATTTTATTGTAATATCGAACTCTATTGTTGGAATATTTAATTTTTTTAATTACGATTCATAATTTGTTAGTCATATCTAAAAAAATGTAAAATTAATGAAGTACAATAAAAGAATTTGGGACTGGAGAATGTAGCTTAATCTTAATTAACATGATTTGGGCGAGGCGAAGACCAAAAACAATTGTGACGAATATAGGCCCACGTCATCATGATGTATAAAAATGGGCCTACGTGGAGGCCATGCTTGCTTATCCATAATGCCTAGGGGAACCCACCCCGAGTCACCACTCAAGAGTCAAAAGTTGGGTTAATTAAAAAATAAACATTAGTTAAAAAAAAAAAAAAAAGAGCACACGTGGAAGTCAGTTATTAGTGTTTCTCCAATCGAGAGCAACAACAGCTGTCGGTTGGCGTGAAGGTAGTGGCCCCCCAAAAACGTGAGTCCTGGTCAGAGAAGAGCTGCCTCGGGTTATGCTCAACGTTATATGCCGGCCGGTCACTTTTACCGGGTAATCTTGTGGTCCCGGTTGACTCCCCATGATCTAGAATCTCGATCGACGTGTTTTACTGGATGTTGACACGTGTATGATTGGTTGTGATTGATTTCAGGTCATCGTTTGGTGGAGACTCAGAAATTGTGCCTCAGTATTTTTACATGCTCGTCTTTTTAATCTTTATATTATATTTTAAAAAATTAATGGCATCAAAATAATGCAAAATAATGTTCACTTTTTATATAATACATTTCAAGTTTAATCTTGAAATTTAATATTTTTTTTTCATATAAGGAATAATCTGGAAATATTTTGATATACAAAAATATATTTATTTTTGTTTATCAATTTGACACTTTCGTAATTAAATATAAATATAAGAAAATTTATAAATTTTTATCTTAAGAATAAATACAATATGTCATAAACGTTACAAAACTTTATGTATATATATATATATATATGGATTATAAAAATAACGACACATTTGAATTTAGAACACTATATTCTAGTTTTTTCTTATCTTTTTTAAGTTTGAATTCCCTTTCAAACACACGTGCCTGGCTACAAATCCAAGGAATACATGGTGTGTACACCTATTTCTAAATTCCAATTCCAGTATATTATACAAAACAAATTAAATTAATCAATGAAATCAGTCGGTGGTCAAAATTATAGATTTACTTTTAATCATATTTCAACTTTATTTGAAGTTATTTTTTATATAATTTATAAAATTTCATGTTGATTTAATTAATTGTGAGCATACACAACTTCTTAATAAAAGAAAGTGATAGGTTAAATATTACAAAAATTGATTGTTAATAAAATGAATCTTTTAATGATTATTCCAACTAGAGCTAGAGACTAAAGAAAAGGTATTTGATATATATATATTTTTTTTCAGTTTTAGTTTTTAAATATCCTTCCAAAATTTAAGATAAGGCAAAATTGGATGAACAAAAACAATATTTTTGTTTATTAATATAGGTAAATTATTTGTAAATATTTTTTCTAAAACTCCTTTATAAAATTATTGTTGATATGATTAATGTGAGACACACACATAACATATTTAATTTCTTTTCTATCATTTCCCCGAGGAGTCAAAAAATTGTTGCTTTATTCTTATACTTAATGTAAATTAAGCAATAAAATAATATATTTCTCAAATATAAATGAAAATGAAAACAATTTTATTTTACTTAATTTTCATATAAATGAGATAATTTTTTATTACTTAAATCTTATTATCTTAAATTAATTAGAACTAACATTGTTTATAAAATTTAAGATTGTAAGCTAACGCATTTCTATCGCTTGTTGATTTTTTTTTTTTAAATAATAATAACAAAAACTATTTTTTAAAATAATAATAAGAAAACCTTTTCTTTCTTTCTTTCTTTTTTTTTTTTTTTTAACTTTAACAAGGGATTGATAAAGAAGCCAACATCTTATTTTTCTGAAATGAGAATGCCATGTTTGGAATGTTCTCTGGTAATTTGTTGGTTGATTATTTAAATGAAGTGTAAAAATTTGAGTAGAGATATAAAAATAATTTTATAATTTCATTAAACAAAGAATTAATAATTGTAATAAAAATGTTATATATTTAAACATAAAGTGTTATATAAATCAAAGAGTCTATAGGGTACATTTGAATCACTGTATCCTAGCCGCCTGCAATTGCTTGAAAATGATAATCCAACGGCTACGCTTTCGTCTTTGTCCTTGTAATTTTTTACTAGGCAATCAAAGTTTTGGTGTCAGATTCTGAGCGGTCCGCCCTTTGGACAATTTCTTGGCCTCAAGACCGGTTGTTTTTGTGGGACCCTAAAGCTACGACGTTTTAATTTTTGGGCAATGGGAATCAATAGAATAACAGAATACTGAATGTGATCTTGTTGGCTTGTTTGTTTGTCCTGCAATGAATGAAGCTTTACTTGTACCCAAGAAATTTTCCATGTCACATGCCGAACTCTGTTTTCCTTTTGTAATGAAAGCTCAAGACTCAAAAGAGTATAATCAAATTCAATCTCAATGCATTGCATCAACAAGCTTCACTTGACAATTGTTCGTCACAACCTAAACAAAAATCTTTAATGTAATTATTGATTTACCATTTAATTCAACTCCATAAAAATTTTCATTAATTTTAATCCATTTTTTTTGGGGGGGGAGACTGATTATTAATGCAATTGATAAAAACATAAATCACTGTTTTAGCACGAGTTGGATATTCGTGTTTCTCTTGTATGAAAAATATTTTGAATTATATTTATGTAAGTAAAAATAAGCTTAAAAAATATTAATTTAAAAAGTTGACGTGAGTGTTACATTATTATTACATATTTCATAGTATATTATCATATAAGTTTATGTAAAAAATTTATATTTTTTCAAATTAAATTATGAAGTGTCATTTTTTAATTTAAATATATTATGTTACATGAATATTCTCATTGGCTATAATTATGTTCTTGATTCATATTTTAAAATTTGGTTACTATTTAAACAAGTCATTTTTTTTTTTTTCCAGAAGAAGCTGGAAAATGATGGGAAAAAAAAACAATATATACATTATTCAGATTCACATGCATTGATAATTAGGGAATAACGTTTTCATGTTTTAATTCATTGTATTGACTCGTAAAAAACATTATTTTGACAATTAAATAAAATTAAAATTTATGAAGAGGAAGTTTGCTATATTAAGCTGAACAAATACCTAAAGTTCCATATTAACGAATTGTTAGACAAACTAATAGTCGTTTCATTGAATTTGTTGGGGTTTTTTTAGCATTACAAAATTGCAAGAAAACCAAAATCTTCTTTTCTTTTCTTTCTCTCTATCTCTCTCTCTCTTAATAATTAATATATGGAATTACCCAAAATCTCCTTAATTGCTCTTTTAGGGACATAAATTTTATGTTTTCAATTATTCGCTATCATCTCATCTCCAACTATGATTCTTCTTTTTAATTATTTAATTTCTATATTAATCATTATACAAGGATACGAGTTGCCTTTCACAGTATTTTTTCGCATGTTATGTATTTTAACCATGAAAAAATAATGAATAGGCTCGTATATTTTAACAAAATAAATAAATAAGATTATACATTAGTTGTAAATAACAAAGTAGTCTTGATTTTAAGTTTTTATTATGTTACAAAATAAATTTATGTGTTTGTTTGTCAAAAAATTATTCATTGCAAATAATTAAAATATATTATTGTTTTACTAAATTCATAAGTTTATTAGATAAAACTAAATTTTAACAATTCAAAAACTAATATAACATTTTTCAATATATTTGTTTTAGATTAATATTTAAATATTAAGATTTTATATTTTGTCAATGTACATGTAAAAAGTATAAATATGACTAAATTAGATTATATAAGAGGCAGTTGAACAAAATGTATGAGAACATTATTTATTCATCTTTTATATTATTATGTTAAAAAAATTTTAATTTGAAAATACATCCAAATATTTGCTGTCAATACAATAGAATGGGAGTGCTGATAAGTATTCCAATGATCCAATCCAGTGCCGTGCCAATAACAAAATGCAAAAAAATAAAATAAATATATAAAATCAGATTGGACAATTTCGTCAGTTCACATACCACAGTTAAGGGCCTTACGCCTTAATAAACGAATGCCCAATCCAGAACAAACTACAAACACGGAATCGTTCTTTAAAGGAGGCGAGCAAGAAAGCACAAAGAAAGAGAGAGGAAAATCAAGCAACATATCCTCAAAAAATTTTTTCACCACGCATAAAATCCGTGATGGAAACGCGGTGGTAGTCAGATAATAATTTTCCTTCCCCTTTCCTCTCCTCCCCTTTATTTTACGTTTTCCCCTTTTTCGGTTTACTTTACCGTTTCCTCATGCGGCGGGAAAAATCTACGGTACCCACGAAACTTATAGGTTATGCAGCAGAAGAACAAGCCGGAAAGGTTACGTCGCCGGAAATAAGATACCGAGGGGTAAGAAAACGTCCCTGGGGCCGATTCGCCGCCGAGATCCGAGATCCATTGAAAAAGATGCGTGTTTGGCTCGGAACCTTTGACACTGCCGAAGACGCTGCAAGAGCGTACGACAACGCCGCACGGGCCCTACGTGGGTCCAAGGCTAAAACTAATTTTCCATTTAACAGTCCCTCTAACAACGTTACGAGACTTCCGCAGCGGGAGGCGCAGGAAATCAGATATTCATTGAGTAAATTTGACTCGGTTCAGGTGAACAGGCCGACGACTAGCAGCATGAGTAGCACTGTGGAGTCGTTCAGTGGACCCAGGCTGGCGAATCCTAGGGCAACTGTTCCCCGTGTGCAGCGGAAGATCGTGCATCCGGTTGCGCCGGACGATTGCCATAGCGATTGCGATTCATCATCGTCGGTTATTGATGACGGTGATGACTGCGTGCTGTCTTCTTCGTTTAGAAAAATACTTCCTTTTGATCTGAATCTACCGCCGCTGGCCGGTGTTGATGATGGTGACGATCTTCGATTGTGTCTGTGATGACTTGAATCGTTAGAATGTTTCTTCCTTTTTTTCTTTTTGAAGTCGGTTACTTTCTCGGGAAAATCATGACGACGAAGAGAAAAAAAAAAAGAAAATATTGATGATGATCTCTACTTTGTTAGATTATTTGTAGATTTTAGAGTCGAATATGCGATCTGGGTTTGCTTCAACTTGATGAACTGCTAAATACTATGTCTGTATTGTTGAAGTTAAATAAGATCGTGTTTTACGAGATGTGGATTTGATCTCTAGTTTACTGTCTTGATCTGATCTTCGTCTCCTTTTAATTTGTACAAAAACAGTTTCCAAATTAAACCAAAATAATATTCCTGTTTCTTCAGAAGGTTTCTATCTTTAGTTATGTTTGCCTTCTGGCTGTTATGGCTGTCAGAAATCCAATATTAGTATGTAAATTGAGCACTTCTCTTTTTTCCATTCAGTATGTTTATGCATAGACGAAGATATGAGTTGATTATTATTATTCATTGAAGATATGAAATGAGAGTGTGTGTGGATTTTGAGATAAGAATTTAACAGAGCTGCATTAGGTTTGTGAAGTTATTTAATATTATCATTTTGAGACGTGAGGATGTTAATGGAGGAGGAAGAAGTAAGTAGAGGAAGATGTATTTGTTTGGTGAGAAGGCCTGAGTCTACATTCTGTTAGGGTTTTTTAGAAGAACCATTTATTGCGCATGTGATGTGGATTCTTGTAAGCAATAGGGATGACCATTCTTATTTCATTTTTGAGTATCATAATCCAACCAAAGCCCAAGGTGCCTGCACTCTTGTTTAGTTTTCTTCCCACTCGTGGAGTTTCATACATTTAGCCATAGAATCCAATCATACAGTGAAATTTTATTTTTCGATCTTACGTTATGGTTTGGATGTGATGTATTGAGTGAACTATAAGAAGAGTGCTCATCTACCATGCTCTAATTATGGTGCTATGTTTTGCTTTTGCTGGTTTTTGAAGTTTTTGGGAAGATTGTATGTCTTGGATTCTATCGCTTAAAGAAATGCGTGTTCGCGCATTCACTTTTTCTGTTTGTTTTCTATCTACTCGTTTGATTTGCAGTGATTTTCGTGTAGGAATAATTGTTCGCATTAGCTGTACTCATTGTTGCACATGATGGATTTACATACAATCTGTTTGATGTTTTTTTTCCAACTGTGATGACTCATTTAGTGGGTGATATCATATATTTCATGAGTAAAACCCATATTCATTCAACTGTTTCTTCATCCGATTAGAAGAGAAACCCCTTTTTTAACCCTTTTGATGTCTTCAACTGGTGTTAAGACAGAATGTCAATGTTATCTTGATCTTTATCTCGCTTTAACGGAGTGTCGCTTCTCAAAAAGAGAATTGACTGCTTTTGTTATGTTAGCCAGTGTTGTGTGAATGTTCTCAGGGCCTAGGTTCTAAGTTTGTTGGCTCTCATCACAACTAGGCGCTCAAAATCTTTTGCCCTAATACTCATTTTGCACCAAGTTGCAAGTTTATTCTGAGTTCTCAAGTCAAAATTTTAAATGACTGCAAATTTTAATTAATTTATCTATAAATTTGAGTGGTAAGCAACCATCTTTATAAATAAAAACTTATTTTTATTATTGAAAAAAAAGCGATAGGGTGTGCGTTACATCCCGTGCTTCTTCCTTTAAGAAGAAGAAAAAATAGATGGTCAAGTAATATTCGGCAAATATGCCTCATTTTGCTTTTGCTACGGCCACAAGTGTCCTCTCTCTGTTCTCATCTTCATCCATATATTATTATAATCCATAAATTCTTAATGCTGTTTTGTGGAATATATTTGAAGAGAAGTGAAGTTTAGGCAAGTCATTTGCTCATCACATAAACTATGTCCTGCTTTAAAATGAGATATTGTCTCCCACCTTACAATTCCATGTCTTTAATTTCCTCCACTTTTACGTAGAAAATACTATACAAAAGGCTTGTAAATTGTAATCATGAAGAGAAAATGAGTTCCAAATGAACTTATTTAATGCATATTATGGTTACAATAGAATAATAAATGTTCCCAATAATTTTTTATGGACCAATATTAAAAGAATTTTCTTTCTTTTCATTTTTTTAAAAGAATTTTTGAAACAACAATTTGCAGTAAATTTGTAAATTAATATTTAGTGCCAGCACATTATGAACCAAAGCTTCGAATAATTGAGGGTATATAAGGTGTCCAATTTTCCAATTGCCAAGATCCAATTCAAGGCCCTGGTTCTCGACTCAGGCATCTCCAGCTGATCAAAACTGAAAAAAATCATAAGAAATGTATTAAATCAGATAAATGTAAAATCCAACGACCCAAAATAATTTCTTTCTTCTGAAATTGAAATCGACGGTCAAAATCGCGGACAAGATTGGCTTAGTAACCAAGTAATTAACCTCTTAATTACGGGATTAAGCTAAAAGTTTAAGCATAAAAAAAATGGACCAACCAAAAGAGTCCTGTAATTGTAAATAAAAAGAAGTCGGATGCACCTTTTGCGTGGAGCTCGAAACTCGTTTGAGTTAACTCAAGCTGAGTGGCGAGTCAAATGCATCATGCAGCGACTGAGAAGCAAATTAAGAAAAAGGACCTTAATTCATGGGGCGCCGTTCACGACACCTACTTTTCTACCAAGGTACTCCTTTTTCCCTATAAATATGTTTATTAGAGAATTGGGTATTAGTTAATTTTTGTTGTTTTTTGTTTTAAATGTTGATTGCTCGATTGTTGACGAGTTCTATTATGGATCTTTATGTGTTTTTTTTGGTAGATTTGACTTTAAAACTTTATTGATGTTTGATGTTTTAGGACATATTTGATAGGCATAGGGTGGTATTTGCACTTGGAACTTCTATGGCATCGGTTTAGTTTTATTTTCCCTTCATTTCTTGTTGTGGCTCGAGAGTTAATTTTACTCCTAACAGTGTTATGGTTTCCGAAACAGTGTTGTCTGAAGTCTTGGTCTTGGTTAAATGATTGATTTATGCAAAATTTTTATTGTTTTGGATGCACATCTGTAATTTGGGAACCAAATTAAACTTTTTCAAACCTACTAATGATTTCCTTGAATGAATTCGACTGTGTGAAATTACAAGTAATTTGTTGTAGATAATAAAAGGGAGACCGTAATTTGACTAACAGTAAAAACCTTAAAGCGAAGGAAAGAGAAAATAATTAATTATCAATGAAACGGTACTTTTTATCTTAAGCATCTTATAAGCATCTTGTGTACTTGTTTTGTGCTAATTTTGATATTGTCTGCTTCTAATGTCAATTGCGATTGACTGTTTTTATTACGTATTAGAATGTTATGTAATTGTTTGCTTGATGTTGGTGCAGGATATTCTATACGTCACGTTCATCTATCAATCGTTGATCAAAGGCCTGAATCAATTGAAAAAACTGTGAGTATCGGCACCACAATATTAAATAGTTTCTTCTGTTTACTTTTGTTTGAGGCCCTATATTAGCATGTGCTTCGTCTGGAGTGCTGAAAATGCTTCAACTGTTCTTTACACTTAAAATTTGCTAATACTGATGCTGTGTAAGCAGACTCCTGCAACAAAATCAGCAATTTTTTTTTTTTTATTTTTTATTTATTTATATTGGTTTTATTATTACTGCTTGGAATTTGCAATTGTTTTGCTATATGGCTTTATAACTGCTCTACTTAATACTGTCACCCTTGCCCCCTACTCTTTTGTCTCTGGCTTCTGTTGTTGCAGCTGAATTTACTCTCGCTTTGTGTGGCATTTGGCACTTGAAAGACAATTATCAGGTTGGACATGCAGAGTTCAAAAAGCTTGTTGATCCAGGATCAAGTACTGCCACTATGGTGGCCACTGCTGGAACCACTTTAGTTATTCGGTTAGTTCCTAAATGTTAATAATATCTTGTGCTTAATATATAATTGCTCCGTTTTTTCTGAAAATGAGATTGAACTCTTGAAGGGTTTTAATTCTTATTTGTTGCATTGTTTGTTTTATTGAACGGAGGAGTCATTATGTTCAAAATAACAATTGAAAGAACCATGCAATTTAGGGGAAAGTAAAGTGATTGTACGATTAATGTTATGTGCTTCTGTTCAGGGTTTCAAATTTAGTGTTTCCTGCTATCCTTAATCTAATTGGACATATTCATGGCTTAGTACCAATTAAGAATTTGTTAGAGCCTTTATTGGTTTTTCGTGGACAGAATGAGCTTGATTCCTTCTTTGGGCGGTCTTTGTGCTTGGAGCTATGTATTGTCACACTTTAAGCGCTGATCCTTATCTAAAGATCTGGAATTGGAGCTAAAGTTTTGCGTATTTCTACTGGAAGATCTCAAACTCCACTATCTGAATTGATCTTTTACTTGATTTGATGAATTGCAGGTATGGCTTGGGCTGGCAAGGTGGGAGATGGTATGCTAGCCGGAAGTTCAGAAGGGAGCAAATGAAGTTGTTAGGGCGGATAAAAGCTAGAAGGAGGCAGTTGCTTGGGCAAATAAAACCCTAAAGGGTGGCAATTTCGGTTCCTTAGGAGACCATTAACTAAATATCTGAGTGTCAGAAACCGCAGTCAGAACATCTGAAAAGACACAGGAAGACACTCCTACGACTCATACTTCCACAGGAATTAACAAATCTTGTTAGCATTTATGAGAAGTTACGGCAAGTTTGATTATATTTTGATAATTCCTTCTTTTTTTATTGTTCAGAAATCAACAAGAAAACGTAATGCAACATACAAATGTTGAGACCCCAAAGCAAGAGCAAAATTTATAATATAAATTTAGTAGTTTGGTTATGTTCTTGTATATGTGAAGATATGTTTAATATTTTTGCGATTTGCTTGGATTTAGTTGACAGTGGAACTTGCTGCCAAATTTGTAAAGAAGCCAAATAGCACAAGCAAGTCAGCTTGTTATAGTGTCGAATAACATTTTGAAATTAAAGAGACTCACATTTGGCTAGATGCATATGTTTTGGTTTACATATTTGCAACATTTGCTTGGTAGCTGTTGGATAAACAGATACCAATACCTCGAATTTCTTCTTGTAATATGGAATCCTGGCGTTGATGAAATCTCAATTTCACCTGGGTTAATTACGTTGTTCGCAGCGTGAGGATACCAGATTACCCCAGACGCCAAGTTTAAATCGCTAGTTCAATTTGACAGAGATGCTCCAGATTTGATGTGACAATTAAATTTAACATTTTTACCACTATAAATTCCGCACAACATTTTAGTTTGGTAGAAGCTGGAAACTTGTCCAAAGATGACGATTGTTTTAACGCCGATATTTCTAGCGATTCTTTTGTATGGATCAGCGGTTGAAACTCTAACAGAGTCGTTTCATCAAAAGTCAGGATGGCATGGCTTTATTGGCTGCTACTCCAGCCACTGACGGGTTGTGCAGGACAATGGTGAAGAAACAGGGATATGAGTGTACGGAACACGAAGTGATATGCCTAAATCCTTTATGGTTTTACGAAGTTTACGGGTCCAGAACTACTGTATGCTCTAAAGTGAAGCAATTATAATCCGTTTTATGTAACTACACAAGATGGTCATATCATCGGCATGCAGAGAATTCTCGTCGGACGTTCAGGTGGGGCATCAAGAAGAGGCGGGCCACTGGTTTGTTACATCTTGGTTTATCGGGGGTAAGTAACTTCTACACAAGTGCTTGATAATTTTTGTGGAATTCGGGGTTGTTGAATTCAAACTATACGGTGACAGGATGGAGGATCACGGCTTCTATTAAGTCCAGAACAATCTTTGGCATTCGTCTCGGCAGATAATAGCTTTGATGTCTGGCTTGGCAACACGTGCGGAACCAGTTACAGCCTTGGACATTCATCTCTCAGTCCCAATAATACTTTACTGTTTCTTGATGTTGGTTTATTATTTCGATTTCTGTACAATATTAAAGTTCTTGATTTTTTCTGTTCAAGTTTATTGGACTTGGTCGTGGTATGAATCGGCTTCTTCGATCTTCCTGCGACGTTCAAATATGGGTAATAAGACGGCAGAAACTGCACTATGTTGGGCATTCACAGGTGGATTTGGATAATTTTACTGCTGTTTCAAGGATTCTGTTAGCATATAACAATAATAACAAGTTTAACAGGGAACGTTGCCCAAGCTTCAACTGTTAGATATGTGGAAATCAACGGCCTTACTTTCCCCAGTAGCCTATCTGGGTCACGTAACCTCCAAAGTTGTTGCAGTTGCCTTCTACCTAATTTGATTATTCACTTGTATATACAAGTAACTCTCAGATGATCTAGATTGTTACTTGCCCTAGTATCTTTTGACAGGTTTCCTACTGGTTAGAACTGGCGAGTATAATCCTATTGGGTAAAAACTCAACTCCTTAATCTAGATCCTCATCCTTTCTGCGCGAAGAATGATGCATAAAACATGATAGAATTATAACATTTCATTTTAATCTGCTTCCACAATTCTAACAGCCAACCTGGGGTCAAACTGTTTTTGGATATTTGCCCGAAGACCAGGAATGGATTACAGCAATTTTCTTTCTGTTTTTCAGGTAGCATATAGGTTCCTGATTTTCCTAACTGGCAACTGCATTTGGAAATGTTACCGTTGCTGACTTCCAGAATATCCAAAATGACACGTGTCTATTTTAAAGCGAATAAAATGACACGTGTGTATAAGTTCTGGTTTGCGACAGTTATCACGGAGGGAAATTTAGCAGTGTATGATTACAATGACAAAAATGAGAACAAGAAACACTACGGACAGCCTATTCCTCTTGCATATAGTTTGGGAAGCATACCAAATGATTTTCATCTCTTTTTATGCCATGGAGGTGCAGATACCCTTTCGTATGTTAAAGACGTGAAGCTCTTGTTGGATAGCCTAAAAGATCATGCTCAGAACAAGCTTGAGTTTCTTTACATTGATAAATATGCTCAAGTGGATATTCTCTTGGATGTAAGCGCTAAGGAAGTTGTATACCTGCTTCTCATGGCTCTCTTAAAGTGCCGCGGGATATATACTCATTGAAAATTGAACGTTGAAGAATTAAATTGAATTCTCGTTATGATTCTTAGTATTGTTATTATCTTATTTTCGTATTTCAGTAAATTTTTTGATAATAATTATTATTTTATTATAAAAATAATTATTTATTATAAATAATTTTTTATTATTATTATACTCAGTTAAGTTAGAACTATCTTGATTAATTGTAAATTAAGTGTAATAATAGATTTTTAGAAAAAAAATCGTCGTATATTAAAGTCTATTAAAGTCGTAGTTAATTTTTAAAGATATATATTCTAATTATTATTTTAATAACTAGTATAGCTATGATATAGATACGTCGAGGGAACAGCCACCTACTCTACTTTGATCCGGTTCTCATTCGATTTTTATTTTGGAGATACATTTTGTGAGTGGATATTTATTACTTTTTTTAAAAATATTATTTATTTTATTTTATAAAAATATGTGATTTAAGACTAAGTGTAAATTTTGATTATCGGAAGTGATCTTCTTATGACACATTGTGACGAAAAGTGAAATTTGTGTTGATCCTCAGAAGATTGAGTCTGTATAAAAATAACCTCGTCCAGCTAGTGTGACTGAGATTAGAAGTTTTTTAAGCTTAGTAGGTTATTGTCGGAGATTTGTGAAATTTTTTTTCGAATAGCAGCACTGCTGACCCAACTCAATTAGAAGGGTGTGAAATTTACATGGTAGGATGCCTATAAAAAAGTTTTTCAGCAGCTTAAAGATTATTTGACTTCAGCACCTGTGCTCACATTACCTTCTGATAGTGGGGGTTATTCTGTGTATTGTGATGCTTCTAGAGTAAGTTTTGAATGTGTGTTGATGCAGTATGATAAAGTTATAGTATATGCTTCTAGACAGTTAAAGGGGTATGAGCAAAACACGTGGAAGATTAGCATAAAAAAGCACAAAGGATCATATAAAATATTTTATGCAATTTTTATGTTTTTAATGAAAAAAATAAGGGT
>JAWDEX010000001.1:1547089-1604188 GCA_035221805.1 Trichilia hirta | reverse complement strand
TAACTAAATTATCTAAATTATTCTTTACAGACGTAATATCGACTGGACATTGATATTGTATAGTAGGCACACTGAATGTTTTCGATAAATATCATGAGATGATATTAATGTAAGTGATATAACATCATATTATTAAGATATTAGTGTAGAATAATAATTAAAGAACTATTATTTGAATGTGACCAAAGTTATGATAAATTATACGAGTGCATGTTGTCAATGATTTATTATTGAATTATATGAATATGTTAACTACTCATCAGACTTTAAACATTATAATTGTTAATCGATATAGATGCACATGATTTATATAGTATATAAATACGAGACTAATCAAGTTAGTTTAGTTATGTGTTATTTATATTGAAAAGCAAATAACTTTCAAAAAAAATTTGTTGACTCGATATAATAAATTTTAAAGTACTGTTGATTAGATCCAAATTTAAGTTCCTAATCGGATATTAGTAAACAAGTAAAAAAATAAAGACTTTGGTCAAAGTATAAATGTTACACAAAGAGTTCGTATTAACAAATTTAGCTCATATTAACTAATTATTCAAATATAACTGAATTTAGAATTTTGACATTCGTGAGCCTTAATTTACTTGAGATTAGACGAATAAAAGAAAACTATTCACACAAAATTTATAATTAAGAATAAAGATTCAATAAAGATTTTTTTTTGTTATAAGTTAGGAGTTATGACATATTACTAGATATCAATCATAATCGTTGAACATTTGAATAATTTAAAATGGAATCAATGAGATTGATTTTAGCTCGCGGCTAACATCATAGTGAACCTGAGAGGTCATAATATAAACTTGAGATTATTTTTACTATTAAAGAGGGTAAATAATATTCGCAAGAGAGCTAGTATTCTTAAAAATATTATTTGACCGAAAATTATAAATAGTTTATGCATTAAATAATTTTTTAATAAAAAGAGCGTTTAAGAAATTGATCTTATTATAATTTAAAATAAATTATAATATTTTATAAATATTTAGATATTTAAATAAAATTTAGAGTTAATGTGTAATTTTTAAAAATTAAAGGTTTAAATGATATTTTTAGGTAGGAGCTTAAAAATACTTTGCATTTAAGGGTCTCAATAATATTTTATATTTAAAATTAAAAAAAAAAATCTGCTTAACCTTCTTTAATTTTCTACTTTTTCTTCTTCTACTCTCTTTCTCTCTCTTATAGTGGTCAAAAGTCAAAAAATTAAAGGTATTTAATTTTTTAGAGACATCATAAAATTAGTGCTGCTCTTCATTAATTAATTACTAAATGTTAATAATTGTCAAATTAAATTTATTTAATTTATCCAAAATAAATATATAGACTATTTATACCCTGCTATGTTTACTATTTTCATTGCATTTTATGATTTGCGTACGATCAAATATTCATATTTATTACTCATGTATAAATATTATATTGAAGTTTTTTAATTGTCCTTGAGTTTCATTTTATTCTAAACAATCTCTCAATTTATTTCTTTTTAAATCTCCTAACCTAAGTTAGGAGATTAACATTTAATGGTTCATAAAAAATATGTCATTGATCTTAATTTTGTGCTTTATATTTAATTTTTTTTAATTAATTGTATAGCATATTTTTTAAATATTTTTTCATTTGTTAAAAGCTTTGATTCTTTATAAATTTTTAGCACAAAAAATGCTTAATCAATTAAGTTTTAATTCTTTGTGGATAATTCATGCAAGGAATGCTTAGAACACTTTTCACAAATTAACATCAGATTTATTTAATATTTTTATTAATTAGTTAAAAGATATATTTTGTTTGTACTTTTTTTGTTCAAAAAAAAGATTTTTAAGATGTTAAAAATAATTTCTATCTTTTGATTAAGATAATTTTTAATTAATTTCAATTGAATAAAATAAAAGATCAATAATATTTTCAATATTTATAATAAGTGTTAATCTCTAAAGTCTAAATAATATTAATTTATACTTTTAATCTCAGGTCATTTATAAAATTAATCAATCACTAAAATTTTATTTGCTTTTGAACTTTAAATAAAAATTTTTACGTGCCAGAAAAAGACTCTTTGAACTTATGATACTTGAACTCTTATAACTTTATTTTAACCAAATAATTTATATTTGAGTATATAATTTTGAGACGTAAAGACGTTCCTTAACAAAGAATTGATTACCCTTTCCTTCATTGGTAGGCTAAACGAAGGCGGTGTCAATTTTTTTATTTATCATGGATATCGTTAAGCACTCGCTCAATTATACTAATTAAATAAAATTGGCACAAACATAATTCTTGGATAAAATATATTTTACAAAAAAATTATTCTCATCGATACAAAACATTCGTCACTTATTAATTATTAACCACATTGCTCCGACATATAAGCAATTTATGCTAATTCTATTTAATTACTACAGATATGGACCATATGGTCAAATGCATACCCATCCATGGTAATTAAATAGAATCGAGAGAAATTGCTTTGTTTCACAAAAAATTTATTCTCATCATTACAAAATATTGCCAACTGAATAATGGTTGACCATGTTGCTCTAATAAGTAAGCAGTTTCTATCAATTCTCTTTAATTACTATAGATGAGTGTGGACTTGACTACATCTATGATAATTAAAAGGAATTGACACAACTTGTTTACGTGTAAATGGGGATCATCAATTATCCGATAAGAGATGCTTTGTAAAAAACTTATTCTTGTCACCAAAATACTTTTCACTTAAGAATGGATTATCACACTTCTTCATCACGTAAGCAAGTCATGTTAATACACTTTAATTATGATGAATGATAAAACACCGTATATAGAGGTCTTTGGTGCAAACTATTTTATGGTCTACATCATGATGCAATCAAATACGTGTACACAGTGAAAGTTAAATTGTTACAGTACCAAAATAATCAAATATTATCTAATGCTAACTAGTTCTATAATCAACAAAGGCAGTGTGTCAAGCTTCATCATCTTTATCTTCTTCATCGTTTTATGTTATAGATAACTCACAAATAGCTGAGAATAAAACTTAGCTACAAGAGACTATAGCAGAGTGTGAAACTAAGATGTGTCGTGGCCTATCTTAATAGCAAATATGTGAATCATCTACTCATACTCTTATTGCACTGAGCTTGATAGTTCGCTTGAACATAAGCCTAGTCCTGATAATAGCTATCCTATTCTTGGTAGTATGTATCTCGCTATCATTCTATGCTTGATAATTCCAAAGATTCTGCGCTAAATGGGACACCTGCTCGATCAAAGATAAACTTCTATGGTAGGAGTTTGGTATGAGCTTGTACTTTAGGTTGATGACAATTCTTGGCCCCTTACAACCCGTACTATATGATCATCAATCACTTATTTTGGAATATGCTTCTTTCGTGTGACTTAAATTAAAAACGCGATCTTAGAAAAACTTCGTGTCCTTAAAAATAATTATTTTTCAAAGGTAATCAAATGTCATCTTTCATGCTTTGTTTTTCAATCGATACTGGTTGAAATATTTAAGATTCTTGTTAACAAGTTGCATCAACCAAGATTCTACAACTTAGTAAGAGTCTATATGTAATAAAAATCGATCGTCGATAACATAATATATGAACTTCACAATATTCTCAACTGGTAGATTATCAAAATTCATATTCTCAATTGTGTTCATCGGAGTATTACCGATAATTTATTGACGACTATTAAAATATTGATCACAAAGTCAATGACATTCAAATTATCTCTTTTCCTTTTTCATTTTAAATTTTAATCTTATGATTAACCCAAATTCCAAGACCGAGAATTGATAATATCGGCCAAAAATTGAAAAACACAACTCTTGGTCCATGCTATCAATTTTGATGCCTCGTAATAATCCTTAGTGAATGATTAGACAACTGCAAATCGTTCGTGTCAATGACATGCCCAAGACATGTCTCAGATAATTCCTTTTGTTGATAGGTTAATTTTGTTTTTATCAATTGTACGATTTTAAATTTGGACAAACTTATTGGAATCCCTTAATAACGATGATTAAAAATGATCTTTAATCGCTGAGTAACTTGAGGAATAATGTTGTTGACATCTTCCCCCATTTTCTTGCATAACAAAAGTACAAAATTAATAACAAAATCATATAATGCAGCAAAAATTATGTTGAAAAAATTTTTAAATTAAAGTAATATTCACAAAATTATGAAATTATTAATATAATTTTTCAAAAATTTTAAATTAATAAATCATTAGAGAATAAAAAATTAAAATTAAAATTAATAAATTCTTAACACAATGTTAAAAAAATTGAAATTTAAAAAATTAGAGTATAAAAAAATTTCATTTGGCCCAAGGCAGCCCAAGCGTTGCGTTGGACCAATGCAGTGCACAAGGCGCTAACTGTCCCCTCTATGCCCAGCTTCATTCTTGCATTTTGTCAAACAATTTGAGTGTATAATAACAAACCCTAAGTTCACTAACCATTTTGTTTTGTTTTCCTCCGCAAATTGAAAATACAAAAAAAATCGACGCCAAAAATTAAACAAAACACATATTCAGATAAAAAAAAATTACACAAATATTGGTGAAAACACACCAAAATAAAGCTCGTCGATAATAGGGTGTATAAAAGCAGGAAGACAAATGGAAATAAAGATGCTAATGTTTATGGAATGGTTAAGGGTCAAACTTTGAAAGTTCAAGGTCTCGTTCTTTCAATTTAATTTTACTAAATTTTAAACAAAATAATTAAAAATAAAATATTTGTTTTTGTGATTGTTACTGAATAAAATAAGATTATTTTACTTTAAAATAATTTAAAAAATAAATTTAAAATTGGAGTAATTAAAAATATACAATGACTACGAGTAATGGTCATCATCTAAAATTTTCCAACAATTAAATATTTTAGTATCTATCATTTAATGAGATCACAAGCTCACACGCAAGACACCAAAAAAGTGATCATCATTATTAACCTAACAAGGCTTTACCGCCCAGTGCAACAAACCGGCACGCTGTCTGCAGAAAACGTCAGGATCGCTAACAAACGCACGCTGCTCATAATAAAATATTAACTGCCACCTTGTACCACACAAATCACAAAACGAAAAGGCAGCAGTTGCCCGGTGCTAACATCTGCTTTTTGCCAATCAGCGAATAAAAAATAAAAAATAAAGGGCAAAGTGCTTTAGTAATTTTAATATATTTATTAAAGGCTTTCTTCGGAAGCAAAATGCTGCTATTGGTTGTAAATTGATACGCTTTGATTGGACAATCATTTTTTGTGACTCTCATCTCGTCTCACGCTTTGACACGTTATATCATTGGTCCAAGGGGGACATGTCGAAATAGTAAAGCAAACAAAAAATTTATCTAATTTGCTTAAATTTGTGAAATAATTTCAAAAATTCATTTAGATGATTATTGTTTATTATGTAAATTTATATTTTTAATTTCCGTGAAATTAAGTGCTTATTCCTTTTTTTTATTTTACGGTAATATATTAATATTAAGAAGTATTCTAAAAGTTTAGATACGTTCATATTTTTTTATCGTAAAAATCAAAATTTATTTTAACGATTGTAGAGTGAGCTAATTTTCATTTGGAATAGCTTATATCATTAAATTACAGCTCTATTCCATATTGTAACGTGATATTTTAAGTTTAGATATTGTGATTTTATTGTTTTATACGTTAAATATTAATATTAAAAATATAAATTTTATTAAAAATTATTATCGATAATACTTTTTTAACTTTAATTTTTAAAAATAGTTAAAGTGCTATAATATCAACCAAAGTTTCCTTTAATTTAATATCTTTACTTTGAACATTTGATGGTATTATATTTATTCGAATTAATTAATTAATTAATTTTACACTCATATTTATTTAAAACGATGAAAATTTATTGTAATACTTTTATTCAAAAGTTTCTTTTAGATTAATCCAAACAACAATCCATTTATTTTACTTGATTACAAAAGCATAAATGATTTAAAAAGAAATAAACTTTGGCATGTGTTATACGATATCTATTTCCCATATTTAATATGTCGAATTCGTTTATAGTAAAAATTATAGTTTATTAGCGTGTAAAATCTACAAATTTGCTGGATATTATTTACAAAGTGAATTGCTAGTTTGCTTTTAAATTTAAAACAGTATTTTGTAAATAATTAGGTTATGTATATATATTGTCTACTAGAATTACTTCTGTTAATTATGTTATAAGTCAATCTAAAATTATACTTTCACCCAATTGATTTTATTCTTGAATTTATATATATATAATAAAATTCAAATTCAACATTTTCAAAAATAATTTTTTATTTCAAATATTAAAATTATCGCTAAGCTGTATAATAAATATAGCACATAATAGATGTATCTAAGATATGTATAATATGGCATATAGTCCATGTATCCTCCAATTTTTTAAACTTTTTAATTATAATATTAAACTCTATTGTTATAATTTCTGAAATTTTCAAATTTTAATTCTTAATTTATGAGTTATATCAAAAAAAAAAATTTAAAAATTTGAAAAAAAAGTAAATTATAAAAAGAGAATTTGGGTTTAATACTAATTAACATGATTTGGGCCAAACCCAAAAACAATTGCGACCAAAATAAGCCACGTCATCATGATGTGTAAAAATTGACCTACGAGGAGCCCACGGTAAAGCGGCGCCCGCTGTCCTGTCCATATGCCTAGGGGAACCCACAAAGGAGTCAAAAGTTGAGTTTATTAAAAAATAAGACTAATTACACAAATGAGGATGGAACCTGGACGACGTGGAAGTCACTTATTGGTTTTCGCCAATCGAGAAATCAACAACTGTCGGTTGGCGCGATGATAATAGCCCCAAAAAAAGTGAGTCCCGGTCAGAGAAGACCTGCCTCGGTTTTTGCTAATATTATATGACGGCCGGTCACTATTTCCGGGTAATGGTGGTCCCGGTTGACTACAATGATCTCGATATGTGTGATTTACTTGATGTTGACACGTGTATGTATGGTTCTGATTGATTGTGCGTCATTGTTTGGTCCGGACTCCAAAATTGTCCCTGCTCATTATTTTTATTTGCTAATGATCGTCTTTTTATATTTAATCTTGATATTACATTAAAAAGACTTAATGCCACCAAAGTACATAAAAAATAGCGTTACTGTTAATCGTTTATATAAATAAAATTTGGAGAAAGACAAATTTTTTTTTTATCTCCAAATTTTATTTATAATTTTTAGAAAAATCAATTATTTTTTCTTAAAATATTTATAATAATTATTTTTTATAATTTTTAAAAATATTTACAATAAATACTCCCTTAATTTAAAAAAATAACAAATAACTATTTTTAATAATGATAAAGATACTAACTTTTATTATATTATATAAATTTCTAAAATTATATTAATTTTTTTCATATAAATTCTTAAAAATTTAAAATTATTAAATTAAGATATAATATATTTATTTATATCAAATAATTTTTAATTAAATTATTTTTAAATTTTAAAAATATTTTAATTTTTAATGCTATTATTATTTAATTTTTATTTTTAGTTATTAAATTTAATTATAATTTGTTTTATCTAATTTTTTTAAATATAGCACATTTAATAATTTAAATGAAGTTAAACTTATAATTTATAATATTTTTATCTATATATACTTGTTATTATTCTATATAAGAAAATTTTATAATTTAAGATATCAAAGTATGTTTTAAATAAAAATTTTTTACTATAATTTTATTAAATTAATTTTAATTTTTTTTGTTCATTAAATATATAAAGTAAATTTCTGCATTGATAGTATTGTATAGTTTTCAAAAATTTTGGCCATATAGTATTCTATATATCAAATATGTGTTCTTTTAATATAGACATATTTTGTCCAATATTTAAAGGTGGTTTTTATTTGTAAATTAGTATTTAATAAATTCATTTTGAAAAGCATTTATGAATATAAAATTATCAATTAGATATTTTTTATATTATAATGTATTATAGTCATTTTATATATTTAATGAGATTAATCTAAATATTTTATAATCTAATTTGTAAAGTTTAAATTAATAAATTTAATTTAAAAATATTATAAATCATTAGTTCATTTTTATTTAAATTTTTAAATGTACTATGAGAAATTGTATGGGACTATTATAATTAAAATTAGTTATTAAAAATAAAAGTTGGATAAGAGTAAGTATTAAAAATTTAAAATATTTTTATTTTTTAAAAAGTAATTTAATAATTTATCAATTTCATATGATTCTAAAGACTATATTTAAAAAATAATTTATTAATTTAAATAAAAATTATTTAATATAAATAAATATATCGTATCTTTATTAATAATTTAAAATTTTGAAAGACTTATATGATAAAATTAATATTATTTTATAAACTTATAGGATAAAAGTTTATACTTTTGTTTTTATTAGGAGGGATGTTTTTTATTTCTCTAAACTATAAGGGATGTTTATTATAAATATTTCAATAAGAAAATAAATAATATTTTTAAAAATTATAAAAAATATTTGTTACAAATATTCTAATAGGAGTAAGCGATATTTTTAAAATTTATAAAGGCATATTTGTCTTTATTACAAATAAGATTGTTTGCTTTCTATTACTTAAGTTTGATTTAAAGATATTCATATTTAAATAAAAAGTTAAAAATTACTTATTTTTATTTTAATAAAACAAGTATTGCTTTATATTATTCGCTTCAAATATTATTTATATTTAATTGATTAGTTTTTTATCATACTAAAATTAAATTATAAATTTTATATTAAATACTTTAATATTATAATAAATATAACATTGAATATTATATATTTATAATTTTAGAATAGTGAGATTACATTTTTTTTTTCATATATCTTCCATTTATTTAAATAATTGATTTTATTTGTATGTTGTCAAGTGTTTTACTTAAATTCATCAATTTATGTAAATACTTAAAATATAAATATCAAAACACTCATTTTTAGATAATTTAATCCTTACAATCAGATTTACCCTTTTATTCACATATCTATATCTCCCTCTCCACACGCGCATAGACATAAAGTTTATACATTTTATAGCATGTATTTAAAATTTTATATACAAATATTAATATTCAATCTTAAGCCAATACTTTAATTTTCCTTTATTTAAACTTAATTATAAAATTTTAGTGTCGAGCTGATAAATGACATATGTGTACACCTGTTTCAAAATTCTACAACATATTACACAACACAAAATAAATTAATTAACGTAATCAATGAAATCATTCTATGGGCAAAATGATGGATTTGTTTCTAATGATATTTTAACTTCGTTAGATATAATTTTATATGAATTTTGCTAACGAATGGTTTTTATATTTATTATTTATTATTTATAATAAGTTTGATATTTAATATAGTAATTAATGATGAATTTTAATGTATTAAAAAAAATAATTTATTAAATATAAAAAATGTATCCTAACAATACTCGTTGTCAAAATTTATTTTATATATAAATTTATAAAAAATAATTTTAAATTAAGTATAAGCAGACACAACTTCTTTAACATGAGAGAGTATATATATATATATATATATATATGTTAAATCTTATCAAAATTTTAATTAATTTCTTGTTGATTTAATTAAGAGCTTTAAATTTCATGGTCCTCACAACTAGAGAAAAGTTATTTCGTAATTTTATTTTTTTATTTTTAGTTCTTTAATATCCTTTGAATATTTGAGATAATGGCAAAATAGTATCAAAAAATTGATACATTAGTTTATTTTGATTAAGTAAATTATTTGTAAATATTTTTAATTAAAACTCCTTTATATATTATTGTTGATATGATTAATGTGAGACACACAAGTTATTTAATTTATTTTCTCTAATTTACTTGAGAAGTCAAAAAATTGTTGCTTTATTCTTATACTAAATGTAAATTGAACAACAAAATAATATTATTTTCTCAAATACATCAATAGAAAATAATTTTATTTATTTTATTTTTCAAACAAATAATATTTTTTTTATTACGTAAATTCTATTATCTTAAATTAATTGAAACTGACATTGTTTATAAATTTAAGAATATAAGTTAACGCATTTCTATCGCTTGTTGATTCTATTTTTCAAAATAATAATAGCAAAGACTATGATTTCTGTTAAATTTAAAAAGAAATTAATAATAAAGGCAACTTCTCTCTCTCTATTTTTTTTTTTTTTTGGTTACAACAATCCATGTTTGGAATATCTTAATTCTCTTGCAATTTGTGTGCAAAATTATAATAGATATTAAAAGTTATAATAAAAATAAAAAAGTATAATAAAATTATGAATAATATAAAAATATTCATAAATAAAAAATTATGACGAAAGAATTAATGATAGTAATAAAAAAGTTATATATTAAAACATAAGTTATGTAAGTTAAAGAAGTCCATAGAGTACATTTCCATGCACCATATCGTTGACTTAATAAAAGTGCCCGGTGATTAAATTGAATTCGACAATCCGACGGCTACACTTTCGTTTTCGTACCTTACATAATTTTTTAATAAGCAATAAAGGTCTCGGTGTCAGATTCTGAGCGGCCACCTCCTTGGACAATATGTTGGCTTTAACACCGGTTGTTCTTTGTGGGACCCTAAAGCTACGACGTTTTAATTGTTGGGGAATGGAATACCGAATACGAATGTGATTTTCATTGTTTGTCCTGCAATGAAATGAACCTTTACTTGTATGACAGAAATTACGCATGTGATATACCCATCCACTTTTTTTTTTGGGTAAATGAAGTTCAAGACTCCAGTATAATCAAATTCAATCTTAATGCATTGAATCAATAAGATATCACACGACAATTGTTCGTCACAAGCTAAACTATAACCTTTAATGTTATTTACCATTTTATTCAACGCGATAAAATTTTTTTTATTAATTATCATCTATTTTTTGTGAGTGATTATTCATATAATTGATAAAAAAAAAAAATCATTATTTTAGCATAAGTTCGATATTTGTATTTTGCTTGCATGAAAAAATATTGTTAATTATATTAATGTAAAAAAAAAAATGTTTAAAATAAATTTTATTTTACAAATTTGATGTGAGTGTTATGTTATTGATATATATATTTTTATATAATATTATCACATTAATTTATATAAAAAATTTTAAATGTTATATTATTTAAAATTAAAATATAAAGCATCATTTTTTTTAATTTAAATGTAATATTTTATGTAAATATTCTGATTGGTTATAATTATGTCCTTGATTTTGAATACATATTTTTAAATTTGGTTACTATTTAATTGAATTTATTTCGTGATATCCTGGTGTGCTTGAAAATTTGTTAAAAAGGATGTGAATATATATTCAGATTCACATGCTGTTTTCATATTTAAATTCATTGTATTGACTCATAAAACATTATTTCACAATTAAATTAAAATTTATAAAAAAAGTTTGCTATGTTGAAACAAATACCAAATTTCCTAAATTAACAAATTGTTAGACAAACTGATAATAGTTTCATTTTTTTTCTTTGTAAGATTACAAACTCGTTAAACAACCAAAATATCCTTAATTACTCTTTTCGCCACATAAAGTCTATGTTTTTAATTGTTCTCCACCGTCTCATCTTTAATACAGTAAAAATTTGATAAATAAATAATCTTATTTAAATAATAAAATTTTCTAATTTTAAATATACTTAATATGTTAAATTAATAATTTGGCTAAATACATAAAATAGTTCTATTTTCTTTGTATTTAAATCAAACACAATCTGTTGATTTTTTGTGATACATATACTATATTTAGTATATTTTTTTTGCTATTTATAATAAAATATATATAACTTAAAATTTAAGAGTTAAACTAATAACTATTTATGAAGATTATATTATATAATTATAAATATCTTAAACCCTTTTATCTTTTAGGATATTAAAATTTAAAGTTATGAACATTATATGCATATATTTATTCAATTTTATATATAATATGTATTAATTTGACTCTTTTTAATTTAATAAGTAATTATTTATTAATAAATTAATAATTAATTTCTTTAAAATGATAATTCTTATTAGTTCCATTAATATTATTTTTATAGAAGTTTTATTGTAATTTTTTAATATTTATTTTTTATTATTCTCATTTAACTTTTCTTTTAACAATATTAATCATTACACAATGAAATATATTAACAATTCAAGCATTCTAGCAAAAGAGGAAGATATACTATTCAATTTATATGTCCCATAACTAAATTAGTTTATATTCAATAAAGATGCAATTGAATTAAATGAATGAGTACATTATTTATCCATTTACTATGATGTTACAAAAATTTAAACTTAAAAGGCCCAACCAATTTTTGCTGTCCAATGAGACGAAAGGTATCACGCGTCAAAGAAGTTGAATGGTGGTGTTGGCATTCTAATCTAGCGCTGCTCCAATAACAAAAAAGAAAAAAATAAAATAAAAATAAAAATAATTCATAAAACTCAGGAAGGACAGTTTCGTCATTTCACAGACCAAGGCCCTTCCCACTTAATAGAAAAAACGCCCAACTCAGAACAAACAACAAATCCGGAATCGTTCCTCTCCGGTGGACCGCAAGAAAGCAGAAAGGAAGAGTGAGGAAAATCAACCAACATATCCTCAGAGAGAAAAAAAGAAAAATTTGCCCATAAAATGTACGCCATGGAAACGCGGTGGTAGTCAGATAAAAAGTTTCATTCCCTCTCCTTCACTTTATTTTCCGTTTTCCATTTTCCTTTTTCTCGGTTTATTTTACCGTTTCCTCATGCGGCGGGGAAAATCTACTGCACCCACGAAACCGATAAGTCCTGCAGCAGAAGAACAAGCCGGAAACGTTACGTTGCCAGAAATAAGATACCGAGGGGTAAGAAAACGTCCCTGGGGCCGATTCGCCGCGGAGATCCGAGATCCATTGAAAAAGACCCGCGTTTTGCTCGGAACCTTTGACTCCGCCGAAGACGCTGCAAGAGCCTACGACAACGCTGCCCGGGTCCTACGTGGGTCCAAGGCTAAAACTAATTTTCCACTTAACCGTTCGTCTAACAACCTTACGAGACTTTCGCAGCGGGAGGCGCGAGAAATCGGATATTCGTTGAGTAAATTTGACTCGGTTCAGGTTAACAGGCCTACGACGAGCAGCATGAGCAGTACCGTGGAGTCGTTCAGTGGACCCAGGCTGTTGAAGCCTACGGTGGCTGTTCCCCGTGTGCAGCGGAAGATCGTGCATCCGGTTGCGCCGGAGGATTGCCATAGCGATTGTGATTCATCATCGTCGGTTATTGATGACGGTGACGACTGTGTGCTGTCTTCTTCGTTTAGAAAAATACTGCCTTTCGATCTGAATCTACCGCCGCCGGCGCCGATGGCCGGTGTTGATGATGGTGACGATCTTCGATTGTGTCTGTGATGACTTGAATCGTTTGAATGTTTCTTATGTTTTCTTTTTTTGAAGTCGATTACTTTCTCGGGAAAATCATGATGATGAAGAGGAAAAAAAAGGAAAAAAATTGATGATGATTTCTACTTTTTTAGATTATATGTAGATTTTTGTGTTGAATATGCGATCTGGGGTTGCTTCAACTTGATGAACTGCTAAATACTATGCCTGTATTGTTGAAGTTAAATTAGATCGTGTTGTAGAAGATGTGGCTTTGATCTCTAGTTTACTGTCTTGGTCTGATCTTCATCTCCTTTTCCTTTTAATTTGTACAAAACATTTTCTAAATTAAACCAAAATAATAGTTCCAGTTTGCCCCGAAATTTTCAATCTTTAGTTATGTTTGCCTCCCGGCTGTTACGGCTGTCAGAGGTCCAATATTAGTATGCAAGTTGAACGATTTTCTTTTTTCCATTCAGCATGTTTATTCATGGATGAAGATATGAGATGATTATTAGTATGCATTGAAAATATAAAATGAGAGCTTGTGTGTATTTTGAAATAAGAATATAGCAGAGCTGCATTAGGTTTGTGTAGTAATTTAAAATTATCCCCGTTGGAGATGTGAGGATGTTAATGGAGGAGGAGGAAGCAGGGAAAGATGTATTTGTTTGGTGAGAAGGACTGGCTTTACATGTTGATAGGGTTTTTGATTATAGCCATTTATTGCACATGTGATGTGGATTCTTGTAAGCAATAGGGGTGACCATTTTTTTTTTTTCACATTTTTGGGTATCATAATCCACCCAAAGCCCAAGGCGCCTTCACTCTTGTTTAGATTTTTTTCCCAATTGTGGTGTTTCATACATTTAGCCATAGAATCCAATTATAAAGTGAAATTTTATTTTCTTACTCTGGTTTCGGTGTGATATGTTGAGTGAACTATAAGAAGAGTGCTTTTGTACCATGCTCTTAAGCATGGTGCTATGTTTTGCTTTTGCTGGTTGTGAGGATGTTATATGGAAGATTGTATGTCTTGGATTCAATTACTTAAATAAGTGCGTGACATTGCATTCACTTTGTCGATTTACAGTGATTTTCATTGGTGTATTATTCACATTAGCTGTACTCGTTGCACATGATGGATTTACGTACAAACTGTTTGATGTTTGTTCCAACTGTAATGACTCATCTAGTGTTCGATATCAAAAATTTCAAGTCCCAAACCCAAATTCATTCTACTGTTTTTTCATCAGAATAGAAGAAAAACCCTTCTTTTAACCCCTTTTGATGTCTTCCAACTGGTGTGTTCTAAGATAGAATGTCAGTGTTATTCTCATCCTTATCTCACTTTAATGGAGTGTTGCTTCTGAAAAAGAGATTTGACTTACTTTGTCATGCTAGACAGTGTTATATGTATGTCCTCAAGGCCTTGGTTCTAAATTTGTTGGCTCTCATCCCAACTTGGGGCTGAAGATCTTTTGGCCTAATGCTAATTTTGCATCAAATTGCCAGTTGCCGCTGAGTTCTTACGTCTTTTAAAATTGCGCACTCCAACACTTTTCAGTCATTTAAATATTTGTAATTTATCTATAAATTTGAGTGGTAAGCAACCATTTTTATATACAAAAAAAACTAATTTTGTTTTTAATAAAAAGCAATAGGGTGTGTATTAAGAAGTAGAAAAGGTGGATGGTAATTTGTCCTCAAGTAATGTTCAGCTAATATGCCTCGTTTTGCTTTTGCTATGGCCAAAAGCATCCTCTTTCTTCTCGTCTTTATCCGTGTATCATTATAATTAAAGGCGTAAGGTGTCCAATTTTCTTATTTCTAGTCGCCCGATATCCAATTCAAGGCCCAGAGTCTCAGCTCATGGAGCTTCTCCACCTCATCATAACTGAAAAAATTATATATATATTTTTTTCAAAATAAAAAGTGTATTGAATTAGATAAATGAAAAATCCAATGACCCAAAATAATTTGCTTTTTCGGAACCTGAAGTCGACGGTCAAAAATCGCTCATAAGATGGGTATATTGCCCAAGTAATTAACATCTTAATGCGGGTTAAGCTTTAAGTTTCGAGCATAAGAAAAATTGAATTGATACAGTAATGTAACTGTGAATAAAAAGAAGTTAGAAACTTTCTTACCTCCTAGAAATTTCTTCGTTGGTTCGCCAAGAACCTTTTGCGTTGAAATCGAAACTCGTTTAAGTTGAGCTGAGTGACGAGTCAAATGCATCATGCAGCGACTGAGACGCAGAGGGACCTCACTTTTGGGTTCACTGACGGTGCCCCAAATTAAGAAAAAGGCCCTTAATTCATGGGGCGCCGTTCAAGACACCTACTTTTCTACCAAGGTACTCCTTTTTCCTTATAAATATGTTGAGTGGAGAGTTGAAGTTATTGGGTATTAGTTAGTTTTCATTGATTTTGTTTTCAATGTTGATTGCTCGATTGTTGACGAGTTCTCTTATGGGTCTTTGTGTTTTTTTGGTAGTTTTGACTTTTAATTTTATTGATGTTCGATGTTTTAGGATATATTTGAGAGGCATAGGGTGGTATTTACAATTGGAACTTCTATAGCATCAGTTGCCACGGCATGGATTGGTGAGCTTCATTTCGGTTTATTTTTATTTTCCCTTCCTTTTTTGTTGGGTCTCGAGAGTTAATTTTGCTCCTGACAGTGTAATGATTTCCGAAACAGTGTGTTCTAAACCTGCTACTGATTTCCTTGAATGAATTCAACTATGTGAAATTGCAAGGAATTTGCTGTAGAAAATAAAAAGAATACCTTAATTTGATTAACAGTAAAAACCTCAAAGCATAAGTAAGATAAAAAAATTAATTACCAATGAAATGATACTTTCTATCTTAAGCATCTTATAAGACTCTTGTGCACTTGTTTTCTGCTAATTTTGCTACTGTCTGCTTCCAATTTCAATTGCGATCGGCTGTTTTGATTAAGTATTAGAATGTTACGTAATTAGATGCTTAATGATGGTGCAGGATATTCTATACGCCACATTCATCAATCAAAAGTTGATCAGAGGCTTGAATCAATTGAAAGAACTGTGAGTATTGGGCTCACGATATTCAATAGTTTCTTTGTTTACTTTTGTTTGGGGTTCTCTATTGAAATGTTCTTCATTTGGAGTGCTGGAAATGCTTCAACTGTTTTTTGTATGTAAAATTTGCTAACACTGATGCTGTTTAAGCAGACTTGCAACAAAATCTGTAATTGCTTTTTTTAATCATATTGGCTTTGTTTTTACTGGTTGGAATTTGCAATTGCTTTGCTTATGGCTTTGAAATGCTATACTTAATTCTGTCACCCTAGCCCCACTCTTTTGTCTCTGGCATTGGTTTTTGCAGCTGCAGTTACTCTTTCCCTTTTTGTGGCAGTTGAAAGATAATTATCAAGTTGGACATGCAGAGTTCAAAAAGCTTGTTGATCCAGGATCAAATGCTGCCACTATGATGGCCACTGCTGGAACCACTTTAGTTATTGGGTTAGTTCCTAATGTAATATCGCGTGCTCAATATATAATTGTCCTGTTTTTTCTAAAAATGAGATTGAACACTTGAAGGGTTTTAATTGATGAATCATTTTGGTTAAAATAACAATCAAAATAATCATGAAATCCAGGAGAAAGTAAGGTGATTGTACGAAAACGTCATGTGCTACAGTTTAGGATTTCAAATTTAGTGTTTCCAGCAATTTTTAATATAATTGGACATATTCATGGCTTAATACCAATTAAGAATAGGTTAGAGCCTTTATTGTGTTTTGTGGACAAGATGTGCTTGATTCCTTCTTTGGGTGGTCTTTGTGGTTGGAGTTATGTATTGTTACATCTTAAGGGTTGATCCTTATCTAAAGATCTGGAATTGAAGCTATAAGTTGCATGTTTCTACTGAAAGATCTCAAACTCCACAATATGAATTGTTCTTTTACTTGTGCTGATGAATTGCAGGTATGGCCTGGGCTGGCGAGGTGGGAGATGGTATGCTACTAGGAAATTCAGAAGGGAGCAAATGAAGTTGTTAGGGCAGATAAAACCTAGAAGGTGGCAGTTGCTAGGGCAAATAAAACCTAAAGGGTGGCAATTCCAGTTCCTTGGAACACCATTAAATAAATCGCTAGCATCAGAAACGAAGTCAGAACATCTGAAAAGACGCTGAAAGACACTCCTACAACTCAAACTTCCACAGGAATTCATCAGTCTTGTTAGCATTTATAAGAGTTGCAGCAAGTTTGGTAACATTTTGACAATTTCTTCGTTTTTTATTGTTTAACCATCGAGAAAATGTAATGCAACATACAAGTGATGAGCCTCCGAAGCAAGTGCAAAATTTACAATATAAATTTAGTTGTTTGGTTATGTTCTTGTATATATGGAGGTATGATTAATATTTTTATGATCTGCTTGAATGGAGTAGACAGTGGAACTAGCAGCCAAATTTGTAAAGAAGCGAAATGGTATAAGCAAGTCAGCTTGTTATAGTATTACATACAACCAACGAATCAACATATTATATTTTAAAATTAAAGATGCTCACACTTCACTAAATGCATGTGTTTTGGTTTTACATGCCATATTTGCTAGTTAGCCGTTCAACGAAAAGATTGCAGATACCTCGAATTTCTTGTTGTAATATGGAATCGTGGCATTGTTGAAATCTCAACTTCAACGGGATTAATTACTTTGTTCGCTGCGTGAGGATATCAGATTCCCCAGACGCCTTGTTTAAATCACTAGCTCAATCTGTTGACAGAGAGGTGCTCAAGATTTAACATGACAATTAAATCTAACATTTTTACCACTATAAATACCTCACAGCATTTGAGTTTGGTTGGAGTTGGAAACTTATCCAAAGATGACAGTTGTTTTAACCTCGATATTTTTAGTGATTCTTTTCTGTGGATCCGCGGTTGAAACTCGAACAGAGTTGTTTCCAATCAAAAGTCAGCATGGCACGGCTTTATTGGCCGCTGCTCCAGCCGCTGATGGTTTGTGCCGGACAATGGTGAAGACACAAGGCTATGAGTGTGAAGAACATCAAGTAATATGCCTAAATCCTCTATGGTTTTATGAAGTTTACAGGTTTATAACTACTGTATGCTGTAAAATGAAGCCATTATAATCCGTTTTAGGTAACGACTCAAGATGGCTATATCCTCGGCATGCAGAGAATTCCTATGGGACGATCAGGTGGGCCACCAAGAAAGAGGCCTCCGGTTTTGTTACAACATGGTTTATCAGGGGTAAGTAACCTCCACAAGTGTGATAATTTTCATGGAATCCGGGTTGATGAACTGTAACTGAATGGTGATAGGATGGAGGATCATGGCTTCTATTACCTCCAGAACAATCTTTGGCGTTCCTCTTGGCAGATAATGGTTTTGATGTCTGGCTTGGCAACACGCGTGGAACCAGTTATAGCCTTGGACATTCATCTCTCAGTCCTAATGACCGGGTTACTCTACTGTTTATTGATGTTGTTTTCCTTTTAGTTGGTTGATCCTTTTAAGTTTCTGTACTATATTAAATGTTTCAATTTTTTTAAAATTTTATTTTAGGTTTATTGGACCTGGTCATGGGATGAATTGGCTTGTTCCGATCTTCCTGCTATGTTCAACTATGTGTACAATAAGACAGGACAGAAACTTCACTATGTTGGGCATTCACAGGTGAATTTGAATCATTTTACTGTTGTGGATTATGTTGGCATATAATAATAATACCAAGTTTGACAATTCTTTCACAGGGAACGTTGATTGCTCTTGCAGCTTTATCCAAGCATCAGCTGTTAGATATGTGGAAATCAGCTGCCTTACTTTCCCCAATATCCTATCTGGGACACATAACCTCCATAGTTGTTGCAGCTGCCGCTGAAAGCATGATTGGCAATGTAAATACTACAGTCTTCTACCTAAATTGATTATTCAATTGTATACGTTAGTTACTCTCAGATGATCTAGATTGTTACTTGCCCTCCTATCTTTTGAAAGGTTTCCTACTGGTTAGACCTTGGCGAGTTTAATCCAACTGGGTAAAGAATCAACTCTTTAATCTCGATCCTCATCCTTTTTGCACCAAGACTGATACACAAAACATGATAAAATTATATTATTTCATTTTAATCTGCTTCCACAATTCTAACAGGCTGCCTGAAGTCAAACTTTTTTTGGATGTTTGCCGAAGACCAGGAATGGATTGCAGCAATTTTCTTTCTGCTTTTTCAGGTAGCAGACAGGTCCCTGATTTCCTAACTGGCACCTACAGTTGGAAATGTTGCACCTTCGCTGACTTTCAGAATATTTTGATAATTGTAGGCCAGAACTGCTGCCTAAATTCTACCGCACTAAGTCTTATGATGAGCCGTCCGCCTCAATCTTCAGCGGCACAGAACATGATCCATCTGGGTCAGAGTAAGTGTTCCCAAATTCCTGCAACACAAAAGACTATTTTAAAGTAAATGAAATGACTCGTGTGTTTAAACCCTTTTGGGAACTGGGACAGTGATCACGGAAGGAACTTTAGCAATGTATGATTACAAAGACGAAAATGAGAACAAGAAACACTATGGACAGCCCACCCCTCCTGCATACAATTTGGCAAGCATACCAAATGATTTTCCTCTCTTCTTATGCCATGGAGGTGCAGATGCACTTTCGGATGTTCAAGATGTGAAGCTCTTGATGGATAGCTTAAAAGATCACTCTCAGAACAAGCTTGAGTTTCTGTACATTGATAAATATGCTCATGTAGATATTCTCTTGGGTGTAAATGCTAAGGAACTTGTATATGAGCCTCTCATGGCTTTCTTAAAGGGCCTCTGAAGATATACTTGCGAAAATAATGTGCTTGTCTTCACTACTATATGCATCAGCAGTTGTCCTACGGAGTATAAATCAGAGTTTCATGTTAATGAAACCAAGTACCAGAATGGGCTGGATCGTTAGAACATATTCAGAACTTGTCTGGTTGTATTAGACGAATAATATATCAAATAATAAAGATCAGCTTTCCCCAACGAAATCTTAGTTGCATGCAAATCGAATTAACTATAAACTCGAATTGATACCACAATTTTTCATCGACTAATCTCAAGGCAAAGTTGATAAAATTCCTGTAAACTCCATAAACAAGATTGGTCTTAGGTCTTTACACCATTCTTGGAGCTATATCTGCAGTTTTTACTGAAAATACAAAATTTTCACAGAATGGAAATTTTTTATGGTCTATATTTTGGCTTCTTATTTGTTGCATTCACCTAATCACCTTGGAAGTTACTCTAGTACAAAACGAAATCTTGGTAGCGATGAAATCTAAATAAAACTATCGAGTTTGATTTATTATAAATATTCGGAGGGCAGGCCCCACTAAATATCTTATTTTAACTTTTAATGTAGTTTGGTGATAAAGAATGTATAATATGATTTCATATTTATTCACGGTTCCATATTAATGTGTCATTTTGTTAAATATAAAAATGGTTGCAGCATTGAAAATTGTTCGAGCAGCAAATAGAAAAACAAAAAATGAAGACGGCCAACAGTGAATCTCTATTATTGTAGTGATTCTGTTCGGATGTCAAGTATAAGAGCGCGTGAAGTAAAGAACTTTTATATTAAAATGTTATAAGACAACTGAGTTAGATATAAATAGAATAAACTCATAATGTTTCAAGATTTTAAATCGGAGGTGCCATTTAAGCTTATCAATGTGATCTAATAATATATTTTTTTAAATTTTAAAAAAAATTCTAACAAATCAATAGACCTAATAACTTAAAATTTTTAAATAATAATATAGAAGTTGGTACACTCAATACTTTGAGATTTGAGTGATAAATAAGTTGATATACATATATTAAAATTTTTATGAGTGATATATAAGTTGATATACCCAATATTTTAAGATTTTACGTTTTAAAACATGTTTTAACAAGTTGATATATTTAATTACTGGGTAATATATAAGTCGATATACCAAATATTTTAAAAGTTAAGTGATATATAAGTTGATACATTCAATATTTTTAGTTTTTACATTTTAATATAAGTTCAATAAATTAATATATATAATATTTTAAGAATTTGGTGAGTGGTATATAAGTTAATAGATCTAATACTTTAAAATTTGAGTGATATATAAATAAATACATTTAATATTTAAGATTTTAATAAGTAATATATAAATAAAATAAATTCATATAATTATTAAAAATGATAAAGAGTTATAAACTCTCTAGTTGATGGAATTGGAGGTGTCTAAGTTCACGAAGAATAAAAAAGAGTTAACTCATTAATTGAGACGGCCTAAATGAACCGTTCACCTAAATTTAAGTTTATAAATATATTCACTTGTATGACTCAATAATATTCTCAATACATAACTGTAATGAACCGTATACCTAGTCAAAATGATGAATAACTATAAACTCTCTAATAAAGATGGTTTGGAGGTGTTTAAGTATACGATGAATAGCTATACACCCTCTTGTCAAGATAGCCATACAGTGGAATGAACCCATTCACCTAAATATGAGCGCATAAATATATTCACTTGTATTACTTTATAATATTCTCCTCAGGTTTTAGGTTTTCCAGTCCTAACAAGAGATTCTTTTCTCTGGGTCAGCAGTTGGATTGAGACCGAAGTTGTTTTCGGGAAAAGTTCTTGCCCCAGTAGCCAGTGATGGTATTTGCGTGTCAATGGTTCAGAAACAAGATTATGTTTATAAAGAAGACAAGGAAATTTTCTTAAATTCTATGGAAGTTATCAGATCAGACAAATATTTATAACTTTAACATCTACTCAACAGGATAACTCTGTTTATGCAGAGTACTAACGGTTATGGGTATGAAATTTTAATGTGTTTCAGGTTACCACACAAGATGGTTACATTCTCAGCGTGCAGAGAATTCCAGTTGGACGATCAGATGGTGAACGAGGAAACGGGCCACCAGTTTTGTCACAGCATTGGCTATTAGTTGTTAGTATTTTGTTTCTTCATTGTTTTGCTGGTCAACAAATTTTGACATAGCAAGTGATGGATGGGTGTCAGGATGCAAATAACATGGCTGCTGTTACCTCCAGAGCAATCGCTGGCATTCCTATTAACTGATAATGGATACGGCTTACGGCTTGCCGAGAGGCGAGGAACAAAATACAGCCGCAGACATGTCTCATTCAATTTTGATGACTCAGTATGTTCAGCTGCCTGAACCTCGTATTTATTTCCGTGTTTACAATTTTTTATGTGTTTCTAGGTTTATTGGATGTGCTCATGGGATGAAATGGTAGCTTATGAGCTTCCGGCTACATTCCAATATATACATGATCAAACATGGCAGAAACTACACTATGTTGGGCATTCACCGGTGATTTCCTTAATTACGTATTTCTAGTTGTTTAAGTCACTGTATGTCAACAAACAATGGAGAGAGAACTAAATTTCGAAATCATTTTGCGGGGAACTCTGATCGCTCTGGCTTCCTTTTCCAAGGATCAACCGGCGAACACGTTGAGATCAGCTGCCTTGCTCAGTCCAATTGCTTATGTCGGACAAATGACTTCGCCACTTGCCCGAAATGATGCCAATAATTTTCTAGCTGAGGTGAATAATACATTCTCTATTTGTGTCAAATTCAACAGAGTGAAACTTTCTGACAATTTATCTTTTATTGACAGGCATTATACTGGTTAAGCCTCGATGAATTTGATCCAAGAGGTTAGAAAATGCCGGATAGAATGTTTTGCATTTGACAGGACTCAATCCAACATATCCATGTTCATTAGTTTACTTGTCTTGACTTTCCCGAGATAGTTGTTTTTCCTTGAACAGGGAGGCTGTAGTCGAACTTCTCAGGAACATCTGCAAAGAAACCCGGAGTTGACTGCATCGTCTTACTAACCTCTTTCACAGGTAGTATAATTTGCTAAAAAAAGATCCCCTTCGCTCTCATTTTCAAAGATTTATCTTCAATTACTAACTTGGAATGTTTTTTTTTACAGGCCAGAACTGCTGCCTAAACTCTTCTATAGTAGACATTTCTAGAACACGAACCTCAGGCAACAGCAACCAAGAACATGATCCATGTAGCCCACAGTAAGTTTCTTCAATCTTCTGTATTATACTTTTCAAACAAATCTTGATTTGAGTATTGACTCTTTTCGACAGTGATCAGAGAAAGAACAATTACAATGTATGATTGCAAAGATGAAGAAGAGAACAAGAAACGTTATGGGAGGTCAAAGCCACCCGTTTACAAACATGACAAGCACTCCAAATGGTCTTCCTCTTTTCTTCAGTTATTATGGAGAAGATGCTCTTTCTGATGCCAATGATGTCAAAATCTTGCCGGTAGCTTCAAAAATCAGCAAGGAGATAATCTTGTGATTCCGTACAGAGATGATTATGCTCATGCAGATTATGTCATGGCTGAAAATGCAAAGCAACTGGTATATGATCCTCTCATGGCTTTCTTCAAGCTACAATGAAAATGTTAACTCTTGACCAAAATAAGAAGGAAATAATGTGGGAGATTCATTTTGTTTCTGTTCTTTCTCTAAGAAGTCGTATATATTTCATTCTATAGTCTTCTGTCATAATTTTCTTCTATGGAATTTTACTCTCTTTACCACTCACTTGGGTTAATATAATCATCACATTGTACATTTTCAGATGCTATTTTGTTAGTTGACATTGTACCAAAAATTAAGAATAGAATGTTTTTCTTGTCATTTCGGGATTTATCGTCATATTTTATAGAGCTCTCGTCACTTCTAGCATTCTTGAAATTTTTACTCCTAATATATGAAATTACATTAAAAAACTCTTTAGAGGTTAGCACCTAACAGCTCTCATCGCAGACCAAAAAAGAGTTCATATTGTGTATATTTATAATTTGAATATAAAAAATAGCTAATTTTAGACTTTGGGTATTACAAACGTTAAAACCCCTTAAATTTATGGTCTTTATTTAGACTTCGGTCTCATCAGCTTTACTACTCTAATATGTTAGTCCGTTATATTTCCAATTTACCGTCCCTTTTAATTAGCATGTAATTATAAATTAATATAGAAATCATCACTGGCATTAATTATTTTATAAGCCCTTTTAAAGTATGGACAAGAATTTACTTCTGGGTAAATTTATCACTAGTAATTATATTTCTTAATTTATTTCCAGGTTTTAATACAATAAAGATAAGTAGAACAAGTGTATCGAAATACGCAAGAATTTTTAATATTTTTTAGAAGAATATATTAAAGGTATTAAGCATATAAAATGAGACTAATCGAATTAAAATATCATGGGTATGGAAGACAGCCCCATGGAGAATGTATGAATTGGCGTTATCTGTAGACGAACGAACATCTCTATTAAAAGTCCTTATCAAACCAGTTAATTAATCAATGGAATTTGCTCATAATCTGTTTTAAAATACGACTGACCTTTCTTTTCGCTTCATGCGTTAGCCTTTCCTGTTGTCCACATCAATCTTAACTTATCAAACATCTTACGTTCATATTGCTCGAATTTACGGTATAGCTTGATCAATGGCAGAAAAAATCGTGCCAGCAACGAAAAGTTATTCTATAGTTAATTGTCAATAATCCATTCGGTACGCGGGATTTTTATCAGGTATAAAATGCACGAAGATTGTAATTTGTAAGTTGTAACAGTCGATAACTGAACTTCAAAAATGGTGAACACAACTCTGTTTCTAGTGATTTTATTCTGTGTATCAGCAGCTGCTGCTTCAAGAACAAAGCTATACACAACCAGTACTCAGGAAGCTGCTAATGATGGCATCTGCAAATCAATGGTGGAAACACAGGGCTACATCTGCCACGAACATACCGTACTATGCATACTCGATCTGTCTTTTTAACTATTTTGTTCAAATTAATTATGTCTTTTAGGAAATGAATATTACATATGATTGAAAATCTTTAATTGATGGGTTGCAGGTAACAACACAAGATGGCTATATTCTTAGCTTGCAGAGAATTCCGGTCGCGAGGTCAGGGAAGCCAGCAGACAAGCCACCAGTTTTTTTACAACATGGGTTATTGATGGTAAGTAGTACTAATCCTTCAACATTTTATATGAACCTACAATAATTTAGTTTGAGCAATTCTAATTTTATAAAATTTGGATTTTGATGTGGCAGGATGGTATAACATGGCTTTTGAATTCCCCAGATGAATCTTTGGCATTTGTTTTAGCAGATAGTGGCTATGACGTATGGATTGCCAATACTCGTGGGACTAAATACAGCCTTAGACACACATCGCTTAGTCCTAATGATCAGGCATTTGATATAATTACTTCTATTTTAGTGTCATTATCACTGTTTTCAGATAACTAGAAGTTCTGGCTGAGAACTTTTTCGCCTTTACTTAAACTTGCAGGCTTACTGGGAATGGTCATGGGATGAATTGGTTGCTCACGATCTTCCTGCTTCGATCAAATTTGTGCATGATCAGATGGGGCAGAAACTGCACTACGTTGGCCATTCCTTGGTGAATATATCTTCATTCTGTTTGCTTTGGTTACAGTTTCGGAAAATAATTTGAATTTATTTACTTATTTTTCCCTTACGATTTTGATACGCAAATGATGACTGATGAGTAATGGTAATTCTGAAATTGCTTCATGTAGGGAACTCTGATTGCTTTTGCTGCGTTTTCACAAGAGAAGCTGTTCAATATGATAAGATCAGCGGCTTTGCTCAGTCCAATTGCTCATCTGGGTCAGATGCCATCATCGCTTGCAAGAAGCGCTTCTGATGCTTTTCTTGCCGAAGTAAGCCTCACCTATTGATCTCGATGTTCCAAATTTGAAAGAAATTAACTGAGAACATTCTCTACATTTTGTTTAACAGGACCTGTACTGGCTGGGTCTTCATGAATTTGCTCCAAGAGGGTGAGAAAGCAACTGCAGCAATTCTGTTCAGCTATTCATCATTGATGTGCATTCATAACTGTATATTCCAATTTTTATTTAACTGGGTTTTCACTTCACAAGGGAACAGGGAAGCTGTAGCCAAACTTATGGAAGATATCTGCAAAATTCCAGGCAACAACTGCTCTAACCTAATGAATGCTTTCACAGGTATTCTCACTGTAATCAAATCATGACACGAAAAACTTTAATTTCTACTCAACTACTGACAATATTGTTCTGTTTCCAGGCCAGAATTGCTGCCTAAATTCATCAAGCACAAATGTTTTTCTTGAACACGAACCTCAGTCTACTGCAACAAAAAACATGATCCACCTCGCTCAGAGTAGGTCTCCCTAATCGATAAGTAAATAACTAATCTAAAACTAATAATCCTTAAGGGTAATTTCATTATTTTTTGGACAGTGACTAGAAAGGGTAACATAGCAATGTATGATTACGGCAATGAAAATGAGAACATGAATCACTATGGACAGCCAACTCCTCCAGTATACAATATGACAAGAATTCCAAATGACTTTCCCCTTTTCCTCAGCTATGGAGAAAAGGACTTGCTTTCTGATGTGAAAGATGTGAAGCTTTTGCTAGAGGACCTCAAAGATCATGAAAGCGACAAACTGTTGGTAAAATACATAGAGGATTATGCTCATGCAGATTTCGTTTTTGGTGTGAATGCTAATCAACTTGTATATGATCCTGTAATGGAATTTTTCAGGCTTCACTGAGATTTTAGAAATCTGGTTTTGATCTATAGGGCATTTGCTAAAGATCTATATGATCCATGGCAATGTATTTTAAGCAACATATTAGCACCACGTGTGCTAGAGTTTACTCATGCTCTGTTTTTAACATACGGGTGACCTTACTAATGAGCACTTTCATTGGAAGGAAAATGCCAAATCTCCGTTACTGCAATTGCTTAAAACACAATCGTGAAAATAAAAACTAGTTACATATAGCCCTCGAAATTGACGTGCTCGGCTGGTTTATGATAGTTTAAGAATTTAAGTGAGTCACTGTACTTGACATTGTGATTGGGCGTTGTCAATTTGAAATAACGACGGGTAACGGACAATAATTAAAAAGGGTTTATCAATTTGACTTTTATAATGTAAAGCATTATTTATCAATTTTATTTATTATGGTAGAATTAAATAAAACGATACATCAGCAGCATATGACAAATAGAAGAGAATTAGTTAAAATGTGACATAAAAATTCATTAAATATTTTGATTAAATTTTTATCATATTCAAACTTTATAAATAGAAAATATTCTCGTAACTAAAATATATGACAATTAAACATTATATCAATTAATAATAATTTGCAATATTTTAATAGTTGTTTATCATCCTACCACTTTCGCCCAAGCATTTGCCATAGCCTACGCTTGCTCTAAGACAAAGAATCTGGTAGTTGCTGAGGGCTTGATGTAAACCCCAAGTCTCCATTACTATCTGAATTGTAAATAATTGTTTTCGGAAATTAGTATTCGAGGATCTGAGGAGGAGGAAGTGGAACCAAGTCCCAAGCGAATTTACAGAGAGCAAATCAATCAATGCTCCCTAACAACAATATTTTTTTCCTTTTCACATTTTTTTTTCAAGGAGGGTGGCTTATTTACTTTTCTTGTCACAATCGAATGCTTTTATTATCTCACTGATAGTTTTAAGGTACTCCAGAGATCAACATTTGACGATAATTAAAAAGTTTTATAATTGTGTTTGAGCTATAATATTTTTGTATTTATTTAATATATTTATATTATTTACATTTAAAGCAATATAAATAATATTATAATTGGGCCAATCTAAATACGCCCATAACATAGCCTATGTTGACTTTGGCAAATGGGCTATATTAGGCCCCCAACAAGGGAGAAAAGGGAGGGGGAATTGGATCGTCCCTGATCCCCTTTCTTGCCTCGTTTCGAAGACGTGATGGGACTATCCCCTTCCACGTTCAGTTTCTCGGTTGGGGCCAAAATTCGGCCTCAATCCTAAGGTGGGCCGCCTCGTGCCCCCAGCTCCGCAGATATTTTTGCCATATCTATGGACTTCTTTCAAGTCAACGGTTTTCTTTAAACGAAAACTAACGTGCATATTTTATACATTCCCTTCTCCATATATTACAAATATATACGAGTCTCATTGCTATTCAAACCACACATTAAAAGCAATTAAAACACTTTTAACTTATTATATAAGAGTTTTACTGGCGAATAAATTATATTTTTTAATTCATTGACATTTATTATGAATTATTATATTATATATCAAAAATTATTACAAATAGTACATATAAAAATATTAATAAGTATTCTAAGAGTACTTGTTAGCAAAATTCATAATATTATAAATCATAGAGTTAATGATGTCATTTAATAATAATAATTTATAAAGTAGAACTCCTAAAATTAATTAAAGGTTTTAAAAAAAAATATCCAAAATGTTTTTCAAAATACAAAAATGAAAAACAATTGTATTTTGTAGGTAGTTGAAGTAGTTTATGACAAAACTTGAAAAATGGTGAATACAACTCTGTTTCTAGTGATTCTATTCTGCGTATCAACAGCTGCTACTTTAAGACCTAAGCCACGCTCAATCAGTGATCGAGAAGCTGCAAATAATGGTAGCTGCAAATTAGTGATACACGTTTGTTGTGATATTCAGATATATAGGGTAGTGTTCGGACCCTAGTCCTTGAAAGATGGCTCGAATGAGATCTTCTCACTTTGAGGTTTCCTAGAAATGGTGAATTGGTCTACTATGCTCCTGATTCTCGTATAGTAATCAGTGATACTCAAATTTTTCTTTTTAATGGATTAAAGTTTGTTCTTCAACTATGAGATTTTGCATTTGATTGAAAAGAATATAGCTGGCAGATTGTATTTCAAAGTTTTTTCGAAGTTGAGCAACTTGTAAAGGAGACGACAGCTGCTGCTTCAGTAATAGTATTGAGTAGATAGCTGAGAAGTTGTTTGTCTTATCTCCTCCAAACTTGAAAGGTTTGGTTGTTTGTGATCACTTCATTTGTATTTTCGTAAGAGATTTTGATAAATTTTTTGGACATCTTCTTTATGCTATCGATATATCCCTCTTAAGTCATTTTCTCGAATGGCTGACAGCACTTGGATTTTTCAAATTAGAAAATTTTCCGTGAGTTTGGTTGGGGCTGACAAGTTTCAGGAGCTTTGAAATATTGTATTTGTGTTTGGTGATGTAGAGTTCAAGGTATTTATTAGTAGAGTTGGAGGAGGAAGTTGGGTCGGCCGTGATTGTGCCCGCTCTAAGTCAGTAGGAGGAATTGATGCACACGTATTTATATACGTGTAATTATTATATAAACATTTTATAGTGGACACTTTATTTATTAAGGTAAATGCACAAACCGAATGATGTGCAATTTTTATCTATGTATATTCAAAGTTATCTTTAGTTGGTGTCGGGACTTCAATTGGTTTCGAGTATTTTAAGCGCCTTGAATTTTCAGATTTTCTTCGTGACTCTGAGCTGGATTACCGCATCTAACCCAGAGCTTATGTGGGCTTCATGCCCGGGCTTCCTCATGTTTCTGAGCTGAGTTATTCTGAGTTGACCTGAAGTTCACCTAAACTTCATACGAAGGCTTCCTTTAAGTCTCCTCGCGTGGAATTCATAGTCAGGTTACCTTTATGACTCTGACCTAGATTACCCTCATCTGACCTGTGCTCAGCTCATGCTTGTTCATCTCTTCGAAGTTTTTGACAAAGAATTATTGACTGCTAAATTTTTTTGAGGTTTATAGGGAATGGTCATGGGATGAATTGGCTGCTCATGATCTTCCCGCTTCAATCAATTTTTGCATGATCAGACAGGGAAGAAATTGCATTATGTTGGCCATTCGTCGGTGAATATATCTTGATTATGTTAGCTTTGGCTGTTGTCTTGGAAATTAATTTTGTTTGTTTACTTAATTTTTTGTTTACAATTTATTGTAGGGAACTTTGATTGCATTTGCTACATTTTTGCAAGAGAAGTTGTTAAATATGATGAGATCAACTGCTTTGCTTAGTCCAATTGCTCATCTAGGTCGCATGCCATCACCGTTTTTAAGAACGGTTGTTGATGCATATTTGCGAGAAGAAAAACTTATCTATTAGTCTTTTCTGTCAAAGTCGGAATCTCTGATTCACTAAAAGGAAATTATAGGACAATATTTTTTACATTTTATTCTTTCACCCATTTTGTTTAACAGGACATATACTTGCTTGATCTCCATGAATTTGTTCGTGGACGGCGAGATAGCACCTTGGGAATTTTATTTAATGTACATACATATCTGCGCATTCCAATTTTCCAGTAACTGGATTTGAAATTTATGAGAGAACAGGGACCTTAGCCATTCTTTTGGAAGGTATCTGCCAATGGCCACTTGGCAGCTGCTCTAACTTGATAATTGCTATTACAGGTATTTTCACCATAATCTTGACATCATCGCACGAAAACCTTTCTTTTCTACTTGACTGTTGACAATGTGTTTCGGTTTCCAGGACTGAATTGCTGTCTCAACTCATCAACCATAGAAGTTTTTCTTGAAAATGGAACCTCAGGCTACATCGACGATGATCATGGTCCATCTTTCTCAAAAGTACGTTTCTCTAATTGATAAGCCAACAATTTCATCAGTTTTTTGGACAGTGTTTAGAAAGGGAGCAGTAACAATGTATGATTATGGCATTGACGTTGAGAAAATGAATCACTACAGGCAACTCCGCCGGTATACAGCATGGCAAAAATTCCAAATGACTTCCCCCGTTTCCTCAGCTATGGAGGAAAGGACTTGCTTGCTGATGTAAAAGATGTGAAACTGTTGGTAGACAACCTCAAACATCACAAAGGCAACAAACTGGTTGTTCAATACATAAAGGACTATGCTCACGCAGATTTTGTTGTGGTATGAACGCCAATCAAGTTGTATACGATTCTATAATAGCATTTTTCAAGCTTCACTGAGATTTTATAACTCTGATTTTGAAGAATTGGCAAATGATCATGACAATTCAAGCACAAAACTGCGTATTTTAGTTTGTTTGGTTACAAGATAGTTGAGACATAAATGCTGTTCAAAGCTATGGGTAGGCTGAACATGCAATTCAAATGGCAGTTCAGAGGTAGTACTGCAGAGACATGTACAAGTTATTTGCATGAACGAGGCTGCTGATCAAATTCAATTTGGAAACTGATCTTTACCTCGCCAAACTCTGGTGAAATTGATTGAGTTTGCTACAGGGGTCCTCGTATTCTTCTACAATACAAGCATGCAGGAAAATGCAACTTTCAGAAAATTATTGTATGAATAGGAGTAATAGTTTCCATGTCCAATGTTGACAAGCACAGCTCCTCTGCCTATATTCTTACATTAAAAACGTGCAATAAAATCCAGGCAGCATTAATAACATGGCGTAATTCATATATAATCTGTTTGGCCTACAAGTGAAGTACTTCTGGGCAACAATATGACCTGCAATAAATGGATCGACATTGTAGTAGTCATTGCTGCTGCCGAGACGAAGATGATCATTTCCCTTTTCCCCTGCTGATGACAAAAAGAGTTCTTCACAATGAACAGGATAAGGAGGAGAAACAAAGCTGGCTTCATCAGAACTAGAAAACTTCAACATCTTCCTCAACTTTTTACAAACAGAACAGAAGGGAGTTATCAAAAGAAGAGTTGGTTTTGGTTTGAGGTTTAGCTTATTCCGTGAAGCTTGCTTGTATTTTTGTATTTATCGAAACCAAAAATGAATGACAGAAGCCCCATGGCTTGTCTTTTTGTTGCTTTTAAAACTACTGCGTTTAAGATGTCACGCAAAAGTTTGTTAAAAGATTTGAGAGAATTTTGGTATTAAAATTACCGTTGGGAAAAACAGAAACTAAAAAATGAAGCATCGGATAACGTAACCTTTGTTTGACAAACTATTGTTGATAATTCATTTTCAAAAAGTCATTCGTTTTAAATTAATTGATAATGTCTGTGATAATGGGAAGCGAGAAAATATTTACAACACATGGTATAGTTTTATACAATAATATTGTTCTACCTATTTTTTTAATTTTAATATATAAAAAATAATATTAAATGTCGAATTTTTCATACAAAGTTAATATAATATGTTATTATTAATATAATTATTAAAAATAAACAATATAAATTAAAAATAATTGATTTTATTATATAGAGTTAATTTATACAAAAGAATTTGCATAAAAAAATTGTAATTATAAAATTATTCTTCAGTCATCTAATAATTAGTTTATTATTAGTTTCTGAAAATAGAATTCCTTCGCTGCAAACATCTAAAAACAATATAATAAATATTAAAATAAAAATAATTATTATGATAAAATAATATTCAAATACAGATAAAAAATTTGCAGAAAATGAAAAAAAGTTTATTTTATTTGCAGAAAATGTAATGTATTTTTACAATATTAGTCAAATTGCAGAAAATTAGAAAAAGGTTATTTTATTTCTCTTCTCATCTTGGACACGTGTTGCAAAGATGGTGCAGAAGCACAGAAATCCATGTTCCTAATTATTTGAAATCCCATGTTGCGAAATATTTATCGAGTAGAAGGTACACATTGGAAACTGACGTGCAACCTTCTTATTGGATCTCACACGTGGCAATCCCAGCAAAGGGTTTTTCTTCTCTGTCCTACTTCAAAAGGCCTCTGCTCTGGAAAAAATAGAAAAAGTATTCTCGAGGAAGTGACCGAGGTCAGAAAATGTGCAGATCGCCATCGTTCATCTCTTTAACAATCTTCTCCTTTTTTGCATTCTTCAATCTTTGTGATGCATTGTACGGTTCATCATCACCGGTAGTTCAGCTCACTCCCAACAACTTCAAGTCCAAGGTAAACTGATGGCTCTTTCGCTTATCTTCTGTTTGGTTGCTAAGAAAGTCGCATGATTGAATTAATTTCCATTTAGTTTTAGTTGAGGATCTATGGCGATTTATCAATTGAAAATTTTTGACTTTGTGTAATTGAAGTTGCTTGTTAATATACAGTAGATCTTTTCAAATCTTCCTATAGTTGTATTAGACTTTCTTTTTTAAATTTTACTTTTTTGTTTCTAAATTTCTATAAATAACACAAATTTAACTCATTTTTTCGGTGTTTCCCAATAAATTGCACCGTGAAAATCTTATTCCGTTTTATCTTACAATCAAATTTTGGGTATTCATTCTTAAAATAGAAATCATTCTTTGATAGCTTTCTGCTATTTTGGATTTCGAAAGTTGTTTTCCTTGAAGGCATTAGGAGATCACATACTGGGATAGAACTTTCTACATTTTTTATGTTTATATCACATGGAAATCCTGAAGTACTAAGAGATTATTAAATGAATTATAATCGTACCACTTTCTATTTTAACCCTTTTTTCTTTGATTTAACTGTTTTTTCGTGTTACCTGTAGATTTGATCAATTTTTTTTTTTTCATGTACACAACACATATTCTCTTGGTTGACAAGATTTTAGGTACTGTTTTACTCTTCAAATGAGAAAGAGTTTATTAAATTATGAAGACATAATGTTTATAAATCGAGAATATTGAAATGGTGTCAGGTTCTGAACTCGAATGGGGTTGCGCTGGTTGAGTTCTTTGCACCTTGGTGTGGTCATTGTCAAGCTCTGACACCCCTCTGGGAGAAAGCAGCTACTGTCTTGAAAGGTGTTGCAACTGTGGCAGCTCTTGATGCTGATGCTCACAAGTCCCTTGCTCAGGTTTCCTAATGTTTTGAACGGCTTATATTAATCAATAGATCTGCATTTTCCTTATAGCAATCATAAATAAGATCTTTGATTATGCGGTTGATCAATGTTCGAAAATCATTTCTCCTATAAACCTTTGTATACTTAGCACCATTGTATCCATTTACTTTTGTGAATATAGAAGCATTGTTATCTGGCACTTTCTTCGGTTATTATATGCATTTGTAGTTTATTTGTGGAAAACTGATATTCCATATCAAATATGCAAGTTGCTCTTGAGCATTACTGAGGTGGTCCTGAAATTCAAATCTTATCATTCAGCTTTAACAGATAGAAAATTTCTATTTGATTGGTACTGATATCCATACACTATGTTTATCTGCAATAGTGGTTCTACAAACGGTCTGCACTATTGAAGTTCTAAAATTAATAATATTGGATGGTCCTTAGTGAATCCTCTATTTCATAACTGTTGATGTACTTTCAAAATTGAGGTTATGCCTTGAAATGACCAAGTTGTTTGATTGGTTTGTAGGAATATGGGATCAGAGGATTCCCTACCATAAAGGTGTTCACACCAGGGAAGCCTCCAGTCGATTACCAAGGAGCTAGGGATGTCAAACCCATTGCAGAATTTGCACTCCAACAGGTATGCAAAAGTTTCTTCATTGAAATGTTCCAGAATTGACTTCTCTCTCTCTCTCTCTCTCTCGTTATTACTAAAGAATGTGATAGCTTACTTTTGTCATTGATAAATAAAGGGGGATGATAGTGTTTGAAACTGAAACCCAGCCAAATACCCATTGAAACAAGGAAAAACATTCTTCAGTCATTGGAAGTGCTGGTTCACTGGTTGGGATATTTAAATCTTTAAGCTTAGTTGAAAAGGGTCCATTGATGCCATAAACTACTCACTATATTTAGTTTTTGATGTCTTTTCTTATAAAATATGATAAAGATTTCACGTAAAGAAAGAGAAACGATTGTTAATGTGTAATGGCTCAATAACTAATTGATTTCACTACAGATATATGGCTAAATGATTCTAATGCTTGAGAAATGGTTACTATGTTGTGAAGATCACCTGTGCACTCGTGTTTAGAGCATGAGTTGAAAATTTTGTTTACATATTCTCAGCATTATGTTCCTTTTCACAGGTTAAGGCACTTTTGAAGGAACGTCTAAATGGAAAAGCAACTGGAGGATCAAGTGGTAAATCTGAACCTAATTCCTCCATAGAGCTGAATTCCCACAATTTTGATGAGTTGGTGCTCAAAAGCAAAGATCTTTGGATTGTGGAGTTTTTTGCACCTTGGTAAGTGCTTATGAATGTATCCAACCGTCATTGGTTGAATGGGAGATGCTTATTCTAGCATGCAGTGAATAATGGTCTAATTTGACATCTTATACATTGATGTGCATTTGTATGTGTATGCATGGTGGTATATATCCTATTCATGTTAAAGAAAAATGTCAACCCTTTTTTGAAAGGTGATTCTCCTGATACATTTTATCAATGTTTTTGATCTAAATTAGCGTGCCTTCCATCTTAGTTCTTTCTACGTACTTTACTAGAAGATTGCTTAGCTTTGCAGTCTCATATGTATGTAAAGTGGTGTTCTCTCAATGTGATAAATTTATCCAAATTCCTTTTTCTTGAGGTGTGGACACTGTAAGAAGCTGGCTCCGGAATGGAAGAAGGCCGCTAATAACTTGAAGGGAAAAGTGAAGCTGGGACATGTTGACTGTGACTCTGAGAAGGTGAAACTGAATTTTCTCTATCCAATATCATAGCAGTTGTAAATCGAGACATTTACTTTCTAATTGCAGTAGTACCACTAAGTTATCCAATTTCAGCAAAGACCTCAATTTTATCTGAGAATCTTTCTATAATTACGCCAGTTTTATGGCTGTGCAATGTACTTGAGACACTTAGCCCTTTCACTGATGCCATCATCCATTGTAGCTCTTTGAATTTCTTTAGTTTTTATTACTTTCAAGTTTGTTTATAAGACATTGGGCTAGCCATAAGCTCTGATATTAAAGTAGCAAAATATTATATTCTTTTTGCTGTTTTCCTTGATTATATTTGCTAAATCTTGGTCCTAATGGATTGCTGTTGCCAGTCTTTGATGAGCAAATTCAATGTCCAAGGATTTCCCACCATCTTGGTCTTTGGTGCTGACAAAGACAGCCCAATTCCTTATGAGGGTGCTAGGACTGCCACAGCTATTGAATCATTTGCTCTAGAGCAGCTGGAAACCAATGTTGCACCACCTGAAGTGACTGAGCTTACCAGCCCAGTAAGTCATTTTCTTTCTTATTAACTGTTCCTTTTATCTGGAAGTCTCATGATTGAGGACTATGAAACTGTAATCTTTTATATAGGATGTCATGGAAGATAAGTGTGGCTCAGCGGCCATCTGCTTTGTTTCTTTTCTGCCCGACATTTTGGACTCCAAGGCAGAAGGTAGGAAAAGGTACCTTGAGATGATGTTGTCTGTTGCAGAAAAGTTCAAGAGGAGTCCTTACAGGCAAGTATTCAAGACTTCCCTGGATTTGTCTATTTCAGATGATAGCATATACATCAATAAAATGGTTTGAAACTGTGATGTTTGGATCATAAAACCTTTATGGCTGGTTGAAAATATTTTGGTTATAACTTCTAAGCTTCTGTTCTACAGCTATGTTTGGGCAGCTGCAGGTAAGCAGCCTGATCTTGAGAAGAGTGTAGGAGTTGGTGGCTATGGCTATCCGGCTCTTGTTGCCTTGAATGTTAAGAAAGGAGTTTATACTCCACTCAAAAGTGCATATGAACTTGACCATATTATGTAAGTCTTTTGTCCTACTTCATCTTGAATGCAGTTTTGAAATGAATAGAAACATGAATATGTATATTTCCTTCTTTTTCCTTTTTCAGAGAGTTTGTAAAGGAAGCTGGGCGTGGAGGAAAGGGCAATTTGCCTCTAGATGGCGCCCCTGTGATTGTGAAATCAGAACCATGGGATGAAAAAGATGGACAAATCATTGAAGAGGATGAATTCTCCCTCGAAGAACTCATGGCAGAATAGGCTGCAAGCATGGTTTGTTTGAGTTGATTTGAACCGTAAGGAAAGGAAAATCTGAGAATGATTGAGAAGTTAGGCTCAAAACTATTTTGATCTTATGAGCTCTGTCATTGGGTCACGAGTAATGTTACTATGCTTCTGCATTTAAAAGTGACTTCTTTGTTGATTCAACCGATTTCTGGTGAGGATTGTTGAAGTAAAAGCGACGCCCTTCGTGGGTATGTTTCTGTGAAGTATATTATATAGTTGTCAACAACTATGATTATGTATGCATCGCTTCTTGATTTTTTTCATCCAGACAACAAATTATGGAATTTTTTGGGATATCAGAGGAAAATGGAATTTCGTAGGTTATGGCTTGAAAAATGTGATTTTTTAAAATTGAAAACAGTGAAAACTAATTTAGTACTTTTTTTTTAATTGGAAAAAACTAAATTTAATGCTATAAATAAGTAAAATAGTTATATTAAAGAAAAAAATGTTTGCTTAAAAATATATTTTTCAGAAATGGTAACAAAAGAATTTACTAAATATAATTTTGGAAGCAATATATCTTATTATGATCAAATATATTGTTAAAAAATAAAAAAAAATAAGTCATGAAAAACACGTTCAAGCAATCGCTGACATTTGATCTATTCGCGAGTATTTACTTGGCTGCAACCCATAACACGCATACGAAATCACATTCAAATAACGTTGACTGGTAAATCACCTTTAGCAAATCAAGTCAGTCTAAATTTAAAGTTGTTCAAGCAACCTGCGAAAGGCAAAGGCAAAATTGAAAGATTCTGCAGCATCTAACAGAGATTGTATTGAAGCAAAGTATTCGACTATTGAGATGTTTCCCACTTTCAAAAACAATTTCATGTATTAGCTGATTTTGTTTGCCTAAATTATTCAACATTCTTTCCTCACTTCAAAGTCAGGATAACGTACAAATAAATACAAAAGCGTTTCTGTAGCATTAAGGTATGTTCTGTTAACAAGGTGATGAACTTCACAAAAAATCGAGGCCAAAACAATCGAGGCCAAAACAATCTTTTCAGGATGAGAACAATGGAATTGCATCAACTTCACCTCTCGTTTTGCAAGAACCAATATTTTCATCCCACTTTAGAGTTTAAATTCTCCCACAAAATTGTTAGCTTTTCTGATAGAACATTTTCTATCCTCCATAAGCATTCTTTTCTTAAATTAGAATCTGCAAATATGGATTTGATGAAATCTTTTACCTGTCAAAGCAAGCGATTGTGAACACAATGAAACAGGTAGAATTGTTATAAAACAATAAGATGTCATTGGGATTCTACTGTACAGTACTGGATGACGTGATCTTTTGTCGACCAAATGGCCAGCTGAGGTCCAGATAATGATGTATAAGTGAGGGTAAATACATCTTATAAACATAATAGTACTACTATTTATGGGATGCGTTGGTCTCTAAAATAAAACTCATCTATTGTTTAGGCTGTTTATTAGTAGTTGAAAGTCCTAATAAAAATAGAATATCCATTAAAACCCAATAAATATCTGCTATGCGAATTGTACCTCCGACAATGTAAAACTACAACACAGCAATTCTCCACGTCTCCATGTTGTTGTGATGGATTTTAAAGGCATGTCTAGCAATTCTGGAAAAAATTGAAAGATAAAAAGGAATAGAATTTTGTTTTAATCTGACATCCACGGCTTATCTACCAATTTCGAGAGAGAATTCAGACAATCCACAGAAAACTTGCCGGCCAGTTTTTGGATTTTGCCTAAAGATGGTATGAAATTATCAACTGGGAGTGAAAAGTCCCCTTCTGTCTTCCCTTTTGGTTGAGAGCAACCAGCGAGTCCAATAGAGATGATAAGCTTTCCAGCATCAAATTTATCAGTCTTTGAAGCCGAAAACATGATAACAGATGAGATGTAAGCTAAAACTTGAGCGTTGAAAAATAATACAAGCTAGAAGGGAATCTGAAAAATCATACCTGTAATGTTTCTTCAGCCGTCATATCTTCTAGAAGGAGTATGTCTATTGTGATTCTAGAAAAGACTGACTCTAAAACCATACACATGCTTCTCTTACGAGTTGAAGGCAGTAAAAGTGGCTCCCATATAATATGTCCTTTGTCAAGAATGAAAACAACCTGAACAAGAAGAAGATTTTAGCTTGACTCACAAGTGAAGAAAGGCAAAGACAAAATAAGAGGTAACAGAAATCTGACATAAATTTACAGCAAAGCTAACTGATCTATACTAAACTTCACAGATTCAAATTGTTGCACTTGATGCTCTGGAATCCACGATTTAGCCTTAGCAATAGTATATTAAGGAGAGTAACAAAACAGCACTTTGTCAATTCATATATGCAGATAACTTTCAACAGCTTCCGGCCAATGTCAAATCTAAATTCTGTAAAGCTTAATTCTCTCAAGTTAAAAATAACAAGTTGAATTTGCCTCTGCAGTAATTCTTCTGCCATTAGATGAAATTGTGGGGCCATATCAACAAACACAGCATGTTCCTTAAATGGAACTTGGGAAGTCTGAGTAATGCTGAGACATGGGGTTCAAATTTATTAGTACCAAAAAGTTAAGAGTTACATTGCCATTATAACATAAATTGGCAGTTTGGCCTAAATGGTTAAACAAATGCAACAATTAAACACTCTAGCATCAACAAATGGTAAATGAAGCAAGTTATAAGATTCAGTGTATCCAAGAATACATCTAGGTAACCAACCATATATGCAAGAAACCGAGTAAGTGGCAGCGGGAGAATGGCATTCATTCATTCATATATATGCAAATAAATTATTGTTATGGAAATTTGTTCATACCTCAAATGCAAGCGCAAGTATCTCTTGAGATAAATAAAGATAATCATTGTGCATAAGCACAGCAACTTGGTTGATGCCAGCAAGCTGCCTTTCTAGCTTCAGAAGTCAAAATTGAACATTATTAACATAATCATGATGCATATACACAGACACAAATGATTTATCAGTAGAACATCCAGCTACCCATGCAACTAATTTAATAAACATTCGCTATCACTATGCTCTAAGAAGATAAAATATAATGGAATCAATTACAGAAAACTAGCTTTTCAAGGATCCATGATCAGCTTTAAATGCAGAGATGATATTATACAGACAGAAAACCACATGTACATTTGGAGAACAAAGCAGCTGAAAGCAGCTAATACATGAATATTGAAACACAAAAGACCCAGTGAGACCTGAGCAAGGTCAAGTACGATATCATCAAAGATACCTAATGGAGACAGCACAAACAACTTTAAGCTGAGAAAGTAAGTTAACTTGAATAAGAATCAAAAGTAGAAAATTTGGTGAAAAAGTTAATTGGAATAAAAGAGATTTAAAAACAGAAAGAGGAGAAAATTCCATAATTTAGTGAAAGTACAATCAGGATAAATCTTGAGCCAACATGAGTAATACAAAAGTATGAATGATGTTAATCCATTTTGCATATTTATGTGCAATCTAAAGAGTAATCAGGATGGCCATCCCTGACAATAACATTAAACGATGGTTTATTAGATAAATATCAATTTTCTGCTGATTCTTTCCATGCACTAACCTTTACTGGAACGACGGCTTCATAAAGTAGTATGGCATCCAGAGCAGCACGATAGAATTCCAAAGCAACTCTTGTAGATAACAAGCAAACATCCTGCCCAGAAAAGCATTAAATAATGTCCCAGAGGACATATATACATACCATATTGATAGTCACTCACATGAGGCAAGATAAGTGAAGTTTCAGTAAAATGAAGTTTATATTTAACAAAGTTTAAGAATCAAATTGAGCTGCATTATCATGACATAGTAAAATCATTGTAGATTATAGAACCAGGATAGAAATGGTAAAAGAGGAGCATAATATGGTTTTCAGTGTTTGGCTTGCAAAGGATAAATTTCTGTTTTAGAAAGAAATTAATACAATTTTACCCATAATCTGATGAGTATGTAATTTAAAGACATCTGATGGTCAAAAATAAAAACAAGTGGTGTTTGGTCCACTACCAAGGACCCTAATCTCTTAACATAGAAATATATATATAAAACAGATCCTCCCATTGTCCACTGTTAAAATTTGACAGCCAAGCATTGATAACACAACACCATTAAAGTAACTTTGCACTTGAACAGCTGCTCTTCACAAGAACAATGGAAACATTCTCCCCCAATCTTGCCTAACCGAGCTAGTGGACCAGATTTCGATGATTGAAAAAGGAATTATGGCTCAATCACAAAAACTAAAAGAATGCACAATAATTGAAGGGTTCATGACCCATGACTCATGCTATGGAAGAATTTGCATATTTAAGGTACTACTGCTTTATTAAGAATAATTCTATAATTAAATATTTTGAATTAATTACCTTTAGTGTCTGATGTACTAGCTTCATAAATTGAGAAGCTGCTTCAGATACCACACAATTCTCGGACATAAAAAGCAAGTCAACCATATGTTCAGAGTAATGCAGAGCCATCCCATCATTCTTAAATATTGGACCTTTCCTAATTTATTACTGTGGAAAAAAAATTCTTTATTCCATTGCTAACATATTGTAAACAGCTAGAAAGAATGCATTCCAGTGCAGAAAGCTCACTTGAGGAACAGCAAAGACACATTGTAGAAGCAAGTTTCTGGCCTTTGCCATGATTTCTGTCTTCTTCCTAGCTGCAAAGTGCACTTCAACGTCTTCCGCAAAATTGCTTAATCTTTCATCCTTGATATCAGACACTGAAATGAACATCAGTTCCTTTAAAGCAGCCTCAAATTCAGAAGTATTGTTGATAATCTTCTGAAAGTCAGCAAGTTTTGAAGCATCTTCAGGAACAACCTGATACAAAGAACGTTTATTTGTGTGAAAAATAGAAATAAATAAACCAGAAAACGATCAAAGATGGTAGACCTACTTCAAAGGATTAAAAATACCAACCTTTGAGAGAAAGTTAGAAATTATCAATTCTGATATCCTTGGCCAAGCCAATCTTCCAAAACATTGGACCCAAGAACCATTTTAGAGGCATATGCATTTGTAGACAAATTTTATAACTTGAATAATTCTCGAATAGATAGGTTTGCCATCTGCGTTTTCAATCTGAAAATTAGAAAAGAAATGTAACTATAGCTTATACATATAAATACACACATAATCAACTATGCCAAAAATCAAGACAAAAGCGTAACACAATTGTTGCGTACATAAACTATAGATACTTTTATTCCAACAAAATTACTATGATATGGAAAAGATTCTGAGAAAGAAAAAACAAAGTATTATATTTCTAATAAAATGCGAATCACACCATATTTATTACAAGCTATGCATTCTTTAATGATAATTTCCATTAAATCACCAATATACAGAAAGGAATCAAACATTCAACCTTTTACATATAAAAATTACCTTAGAATCAACTGATGGTACGATCCTCAATGTTACTTCAGTCGTTTTTTCTGAACTTGGAATCAACTCTTTGAACTTGGAATCAACTCTTCCACAAATGTAACAGGTGATCCATAACTTTCAGCAGGAGTGATAACATATTTGATCATCAAATCTGCTACTCTTGCAAGTCTATAACCTAAAATTCTGACCACCTACAGAAATCCCTTAAAAATCAATATATAACAGTCAATGCAGCAGGTAGCAAAACCCATTTCACATTTAAAACTTAAAAAGGTCAACAGTAATGCACTCATTGGTTTCAACAGCTATATTTCCCAGTAGCACTTTGCCGGGAGCAAAATAGCATTTTGCTGTAGCAGATGGAAGATTTATCATTCACCCCAGTGTCAAAGTAAAGTGTTTACGAGATAAATGGACATATTAACTAGAATTTATTCTCCCTGAAAAGATTTTCATTCAAATTAATGAAACTTGGCAAATTTGCTCAGAAAATGCTTTAAATTTATGCAACAGAGATCTCAAAGAGCTGTTTCACGTCTAATGTCTTAACAATATATAATGCATTAGTTCTGTGAAAAGACACTCAAATTGGCACAAATAGACGTAGAAGGAACAGACGGTACAAAACTCACCTCCATTGCTTCCAAACTGTGTAAAGCTCAATCCCATTAATTCCATCAACACTCAACCTATACTTAACTTGAACTCGATTAGGTTCCTGCTCAAACTGCACTGCCTTTTCCATGAACCGCATAAGCAACTCTTGAATCTACAAACACAAATCCAGGTCCTCTAAAAACCAATCATACACTCAATATAAAAATCGCCAAATAAGACAATCGCAATTCACCAAAAAATATTACAAAAACCATGACACTTATGAGAGCATTTATATGCGCACAAAATCAACAGCTAGTTCACATAAACTATTCCTAGTCTTTCACTTATATAAATCAATATATGTACAACAAGACATTCCAATTTAAGTTTTTCTCGTTGGCAACCAAATGTAGTCTTATAGAAGACGCAAAACATTCCTACTTCTATAGTTTTCCAAATCCATTGTAAAGTCAAAACATACTAGTTCAGTTATCTCTAATTTTCTTTGATATTCTCAGCAACCAAACAGATTCTTCAAAAATAGATTACCCCCTCGAAGCAATCAAGCCATTCCTTCCCAAACAAACCATACACTAATGGCTCTCTCGCATCTTCATCACCAACTCTCAAAGCTTTCTTCAACTCTCTCGGTTCCCCAGCAGCAAATCTCAGCCGTCCATCTATCATTCCTTCCGTCACTCCCTCTAACCTCTCACTAAGTCCCGCAATTACTCTCACCAACTCCAAAATTTCCCTTTTTACCTTCGCCTGTTTCGTCTTCTTATTCACCTCCTCAATTATCTCCTTAACTTCCTTATCAATCGGACGGTGAGAAAACAGTCCCAGAATATCAAACAAGTTGGACGAAATTTCACCGGTTTGCGAAACGGCGTCTTTGCAGACGGAGAAGAGTGAAGCAAAGTCCTGGTGGTGAGATGCGATATAGGATTGAACTTTGGATTTTATTTGAAGGGAGTAGGATTCGAGGCACATGATTAGGAAGCGGAGATCCGGTGCGGAGAGTGGTGTGGTAAGTTCCGTGAGGTCGCGCATGGATAGGAGATCTCGGACGTTGACCGAATGGAAGAAAACGTCCATGAGATAGATCGATCTGATCTCACGGTTGTGATGATGGGGGAGTAATGAAGCCAATGTTTCTGTTGTTGTCGAAGTCGACGTAGATAACTATACTGGATGTTTGTGTTGGCGAGGGCTAATGTGCGCTGGGCGGTGTCGGTCCAGTTTTAAACGGGCCTCTGAGCTTGTGGTTCAAGCTTACAAGGCTTGGATTTCCCCTCAGCAAAGTTCTAGAAATATAAAAGACAGATCTTAATGCCTCCTTCAACATTCTAAATATACCCATTTAAGTAAAGGCGGAGTGCTCCATCACAAAACACGTAACAAGGAAAGATAAACGATTAGCGATTCTTTTGAAGTGCATATTCGTAATTACTGGGAATGAGAAAATTTTTTTAATCAATATGCTAATTAATTTAAATGATTTATTTGACATATTAGATTCAAATGTATTCAAATCAAAAAATTTAGAGTATTTCAAAAAAATATATATAACTCAGCGATTTTATTATCTGCTAATTTTCATAAATTTATATTATCATTTTAAGTAAAAAGTTTAAATTAAAAGAATCTTTTGGCACATTCATAAATATGGACATTCCATGGATAATGTGATTTTCTTTAGAATGGCAGTACATCATAAAAGACTGTAATTAACTGATAACCAAATTAGCTACGACATAACGAGAAAATAAGAGGACTATATGCACAAATTTTCAACTTAGAAAAGTAAGGTCTCAATTCTTCGTTAAGGCTGAATTACATTTATTGATTTTTTTTAATCGTAATTGACTATTCATACTAATATACTGCGATCAAATATGCTGCCACCAGATTTAATCTTAAAATTAATTAGATCAACAAGAATTATATATATATATATATCAAAAATAGTATGTATACGTATCCATACATTAAAAACCAGATAGATTTCCGTGATTGCAGTAATACAGTACAGAAATTCATGGATGCCTGGGAAAAAAATTTAAGTCTAAGAAAATGAAAACGAAGAAACTATAAATGAGGCCATTTAGCCCATTTTCCCATTTTAAGAAAATGGAGTAAAACAAAAAGCTCTGTTGCAGGGAAAATTATTCTAATTTCAACCCAAAATATCCCAAATCCTTTCTCCAAGAAAACTCACAATCTTCGACACAGAACTTTTGATCTCCGGTTCCGCTTTATCGCCATATTCTTCACCACGGCCGATGTCTTCAACACGATCACGATTCAGTTCCACCGATCCTAACTCAGTTGACTGGTTCTTGTCACAATTTTTGAACTCATCAGAAACTCTATTTCCTTTCGTCTTCTTCTTCAAACTCCTCTTCTGTCGAGACAATCCTTCTTCGTAAGCCTCTATAATATCATGTATAAGTTGACGGTTAGGTGATTTGTCCCAACGTGCCCAAAAACTCATGTAACACCTAAAACAGTTGCAATGAAACATAGGCGCGTGATCACCATCGCCGCCGGCACATCCACCGTCAAAACAACTCTTTTGAGTATTTTTGTTATGTCCGGAAAAATTTTCAGCTGTAGTGTTGCTGCTGCCACAGCAAGAAATGAGATAGGCCAAGACTTCTTTGTCTTCGGACGATAAAGCTGCTGTTATTGTTAGAATCGTTGCTGGGAGAAACGATAAGTTGTCGCCAATGATCTGCGGCGCTGGTGACGGGTGAACCTTTCCTTCGTTGCAGAGCATCTTCATACCCTAGCTTTGGTTTTCAGTTTGGTCGCGTTTGAACTTGTGTTTAACATATTAATATTATTCGTATTCCCGAACATTCACTTTAAACTGGGTATTTTGTGAGAAATGGTCGGTTATTGACTGACGCGACTAGCACAAAGCTTACGCTTACAGGGAAAAAGAGATAAGGCATACGATGTAAATTCTACCACTATTTAAAGTGCATGACCAACGCCGAACGTGTTGGAATTTTCTTGTGGATAATTTTATTTTGGTCCTTAATATTTTGGGAAATATCATTTTGGTTGGCATATTTGACATATTAGACAAAAAATACAATACTTCTAAAAATTATCACTTAGATCCAAATACTTTTAGTCCATATTACTTTAGTCCCGTGCTCAAATTTTGGTTAAATTCTTGCCCCCAGTTTAAAAATAAAATATCATTTATCTCCCCTAAACTCTAACTCTGTCATTTAGATGATGTTTTTATTTAATTATCATATACCTCCTCAATTTTTATATTCTATTGAGTTTTAGTTACAAATTTATGAAAAAATGCTTATACAATTTTTATATTATAAATATTTAAATGAATAGATTATCCCTTATAAAAAAATAAAAATTATTTAATAATTTATTTTTAATTGAGTTTTAATTAATTATGCATATATTTTTAAATAATTATTTATAAAAAATATTAATATATTTATATAAATATATTACAATAAAATAAGTCACAAAAAGTTATCTTTTTGTATTAATATTAAAACAAGACTAATTTATTCACATTTATCATGAAAAAGTTAGAGACTAAAGTTTAGTGATAAAAAAATTTATGCTTATTTTAAAATTAGTATATAATATTTACAATATTAATGATACGTTAATATTAGTGATTAGATGAACAATCTATTTTGTTAAATATTGATATTATTTATATCTACTAAAAATTTAAATATTTTAATATATTTTACCATAGTAATTGTACTTCAATCAAGTGTAAATTAAGTTTTTTAAAATAACATTTTTTAAATACAGTCTATTTGTTTAAAGTTTTATAGTAAAATTTTTAAAATATTTTTTCTTAATTTGGTTAAATATTTTAACATGAAGTAAATATTAGTGGTCAATATTGCATTCAACTTTATTCTCTTATTTTTTCAAAATAAAATGCAGTTTGTTGTAGTTTTAATATAAAAATATTAATTTCTTCATCTTTTATATTATTGTAAAATATTTATATAAATAGATTAATATTTTTTTATAAATAATTATTTTAAAAATATATTTAATTAAAAATAAATTTTTAAATAATTTTTATTTTTTCTAAGAAATCATCTATTTATTTCAATGTTTATAATACAAAAATTACATAAGTAATTTTTCATAAATTTGTTATTGAGACTTAATAAAATATAAATTTTAGAGAGGTATATAATAATTAAATAAAAAGATATTATCTAAATTGCAAAATTTTAACGTTTGGGGAAGTACATGATAAATTCTCCCTATATAACCAACAAGCATTTAAGGAAAGTTTCGTTAAGGGAATAAAATGATGTTGACCAAAAGCTTTTGAATGGAAGTAAGAATTTTTAGAAATATTAGGAATCTTTGCATCTAATATATAACACATAACAAGTAAAATAATATTTTTTAAAATATTAATTAGGACCAAAAAAAAAAAATTATTCCAATTCTTTTAGGATGAATAGAAGTTTGATCCTAATATTTTAGGTAATTATATTTAATCCTTTATTGTATAATGTTTCATATAATTTATCTCACTTAGGTCTTTTTATTTTTTTTTTCTTTTTCCTTTTATCTACTTCAATTCGATAAAATGGTTTGATCAAAATCTCAAAGTTATCAGCAAATTCCTTATTTGACCCTCATGCAATGTTCCGTTATGGAAAATAGCTATGCTATGACCTCGTACCTCTGAAAATTAACATACAATAATATTATAACATTAAATAGATTCCACATCAAGAATAGTGGTTAGTGATTATGGGTTACTAGAGGCTCAAAATTTGGTCGTGCCTCGTGTGTCTTGTGTAAGCCAAACTATGGAAAATTGGGACTTTTTTTAAAACAATAATTAAAGTACAATTTCATACAATATTAGGGACCAAAATAGAATACTCAAATTTTCTTCCTAGAGTGTGGACGAGGAAATGGTCCACGTGGGAAGGTGGAAATAATCCTCGAGTTTGGAAAAGGTTTCAGTACTACGCGGTACATCGAAAGACTCTTGCTCTTTGCTAATCCAATTAATTCATAGTCTTCTTCTCCTTGGACATTAATGAAATACGAACAGACATCGTTTTTGTTTTGTTTCCTTGAAGGAACTACATCTTTTATTCTTATGCTATATAACAGTCAAGAATATAGGTAAAGCATTGTGGGGCATAGCAATTTGCATGAATGCAGTCCAAGAACACGCTTCAACAAGACAAATGAGTTGACGTAAGCACATGTGACATCGATCAAATTATTGATCGTCACTATTTCAAATTTTTCGACTAGGCCAAAAGAAAGGAACAAAATAGACAGCTTCTGTTGATAAATTTTGTGTATTGGACAATTCTAGGCAGTAGGCCATGACACAATCTTCATACAATGCGTAGTCTCTCTCGGCTTCGTTATTGACATTATTACACATTCTTCTTATTTCTTATTAGTTGAAATTGGTGTTCATAAATAAACGCGCCGAATTATGTGATTACAATCTCAAACAAAAGATCAAACAGATTTCATTAATATTATATATATAACGACTAACTAGTGCAAAAGCCCATTATATACAGATCATATATATGTATATGACATTATGATCTGATTAGAGAAACTTGGCAAGAACAGTCTTCACTACATAATCTGCGAGGATGTGATTAGTTTTTTCCGTTGGATGGAAGGCATCCCAGAAGACATATTTGTCAGCATTTGAGCACGTAAATAGATTCTCACGGGCGCAGGCATAACCCATTTCGTACATCCCTGTTGCGCAACATGCCAATGCAGTAACATCGAATCCTGCATTTCAGTTATCAACACCACATAAATTAAATGTGATCGAGTTCATATGTAAATTGAAAATTGCCAATGCAAAGTAACGGTAGAAGATATGTTTATGATACTTGTGTCTACATATATATTGAACTTAGTTGTAATATGTTTATGATACACGTGTTTATATATATGGCAAACTTAGTCGTAATCTTTAAGAGATTTAGCTAGCTTGTAAAGCAGTGTGAATTCATTAAAAACCCCATCAACCAACCTGATGAATGTGATGTGAGGTTTTTAATGTCTGATCTCCAAAGTAGTTGGATGAAAAAACGAAAAGTAAGAATTAAATTCAAGATACTTTTGTAAACTACTTGTAAGAAAGTGACGCGTACCATAAAGAGCAGGTCTTCGAATAATATGCATGAACGCATAATAAGGATTTGAAAACACCAGGTTGACTCCAGGAAGCTCCTTGTTCAATATCATTACTAAATTTTTCAATTTGCCATTAAATTCCAAGGCGACATTGTTGTAATTGTCCACACAGTAATGTTGACGCATAATATTTGTGGATCTCTCCAACGGCATACAGCCCATTGGAGGCAGCCCTCCCAGAGAGATTTTACGACCTCCGAGACTGTAAAGACTTTTAACGAAATTCCCGGCGATTCCTACAAGGAAGTCTTCATATTCTGTGATAGTGAACTGGGTTGCCCGGCTACTGGGGGGAAATGCATAGTAGTTCTCCAGGAAATCGTTTGTTCCTATGCTGATAATGTGTAAAGCTTCATTGATTGTTTGGTTTGCTTGCTTGGCTCCTTGATGATCTCTCAGCTTCTTCTGATATTCCTTATAGTACTCCAACTGCTTCCAGAATGGTATCACAGACTGCAAGGCAAAGGAAATAAGATGGCAAATTAAATTAATTTCAGAGAAATTTTAAGTATATATGTAAACAAATTAACCAAAAATGTAAACTGTAAATAAACACTCAATGTTAAAAGGCAAATTTTAAGTTCATGGGATCTTCAAAGATTAAAACAGAAAGTCTTCAGGCTCAAGTAAATCAAAGTGAGCATATACATGAAAGTTTGAACATGCATCTTTGGTTCTGATGCAATGTTAATCAAACCGCTAAACTCAAAAACTTAACTTTTAAAATAAAATTAAGTACAATTAACAATATAATTGCATTTTACACTTACTAGTACATCAGAAGTGGCATTGTCATAGCCCGTTGCAGCAGAAGCGAATGTAACTCCAGTGGCAAAATCTGAGATATTGTATGCAGCATCCAAGTAGGCTGGTACTGTTGGTTTGAGCCCAAAGGCTTGAGAAATGAAGTCTGTAGCAATTCTTCCATTAGAGAACCTACCGGTAGCCCGGCTGCCAGGAAAATCACGACCATACGGCTGAAAATTGCTTCGAGCAATCGTCGGAATATAGTTGTTATTCCCAGCGTCAACGGAGGAGTCTCCAAACACAATCACTGCCGGAACTTTAGCTTGGATTTTCAAAATAAAGAAAAGAAACTGAGTTAAAAGAAACCATAGGAAGCGTTTGTAAGCCATTGTTAAAATTTGATTTCTCCTTCGTCTATCTGAGTGTAGGACTTTGGCAATGTGAAGAGAAATGGGATTTGGAATTATATAACTATAGTTCTGGTTGGAAGAGTAAATGAAGAGTTTATCTTTATGGCTTGAGTGAAGAAAAGTCGTTGAGATTTTATTGCATTATTAATTGAGTGTGTTCTCTTATTGGTGACATAGGGCCAGGTTGGTAATGAAGCGGGTCTCTGATGAGAAAAAATGACTGATTTTCGAAAGAAATTGAGTAGCTAACAGGTTAAGCTTAAGATAGAAATCATCAGGATTAAAGAGAGCGTGAAAATCAATGCGTTTCATTGTACAAATGGGAGGTGGCAATCAGTACAACCATGGAAGTTATCTGTTTGCCTTAAATTTTAGATTTCATATACTGTGGATGTATAAGTTGCAGGCAAAAATTTTGATTTCATGTAGTGTGAATTAATGATTTAAACGGTCAAATAAGTTTATTTACGCTTTAGTCCTTGTAATTTTAAAATGTCCATGTTTTATCCTCAAATTTTCCATATATTCTTTAATTTATAATTTGTTTCGATTTTGACTTCTCTAACTTTGTTGTTTTAACATTTTAATTCTATTAAATTGTCCATTTATATCCCCTCTTGAAGGAGATCCTAGAAAATGAGAGATTTAAATGGTATTTATCACTTAATCAAGAAACTTAGGTTTAGAATCCTCAACTTGCTAAGTGGATAGTCGAAAATTCTAACCAATTAAGAACATTATTATTATTATTTTTTTTAAATAATGTTTTCTTATTTTGTCGAAGTTTAATAAAAGAAATTTTAACATAAGTTTCTCAATTAGGTCAACAATTGGATTTAAGAAGTTGAGAATTCTCAATATTTCTTTTTGAACACAAACTCAAAATCTACGTATTCCATATAATACATGAAGAGATCAATCAGTCTTCTAATTAACATATTGATTTATATTTTCATCGTCAAGGAGTCCAACATTTGTAGTTAAGTTGACACATAACTACTACCACCGAAAGAAATTATCACGTACTTGCTGAAAAGGGGAGGGCGAAGAAGAAGATATATCTCTTCTTATGTCCACATTACAGTAGTTGAGGGAGAAATATAGCAACAGTCCCGTGAAAAAGTGACGAGGATTTGTACATTCATTTCTTCAACGCATTCAAAGCATTCCAACAGAAATGGAGGTGGATTCTTAATGATAGTTTTTGTGTTATAATTTTGAACTTTCCTAATCAAGTTTAAGGATTTTTTTATTATTCAAAACACACATTGAATTCCATTATCTTGAAATTTACTCCATTATGATAAATTGCCTCAAAAATTGTAACTTTATTCTACGATGATATTTTAGATATTATTTATGTTTGAGATACAAATTTTTTATAGTATACAAAATTTCTATTATTGACATTATTCATTAAATGTTTGTTATATACTTATAAAATTCTTTATTGTAATTTTAAGATCCTTTACTTAATGAATAAATCTAAAATATAATTATATTGTTATACACTTATAAAATTTTTTGAAGTTCTCAAATTTACACTAATTTTGTAATTTTTTTTAAGATATTGAATAAGTTAAAAATATAATACAAGACTTAAGAAATTATATAATGAAAGAGTTTTAAATTGTATTATAATTTTTAGACAAACTCTGTATTTGATATTATTGTATAACTTGTTATGTTATATAAAACATAAATGACAATATGATCAAATCATTTATTACCTCTATCAAAATATACAAAAAATTGATAATAAATTAATAAGATGACCGATGTTTTTCATATATATGTATATAAACAAGTAAGGGAATAATCAATTTTTCTTTGAAAAGGAAAAAAAGAAGAAGAAGAAGAAGAAGAAGAAAGAGTCAATTTTGAATTATGATTATAATTTTCGATCGAGAATTTTATATATTAACATAAAAATGAATAATTGAATCTACGATTTTCTAGGGGGTCGGCAGTCTATTAATGCAGAAAGATACCGTTTCAACAAAAACGGATGCATGAATGTGATGACTTTAAGGGCCTTTAGGTTTAGCTGGGGGGGCAATAGATGCAATTCATCCCTAATTTCCAATATTCTTGTCACATTTCTCTTATCCAATTTCTTTATGGAACTGGTGGAGATTTTATTTAGTCAACACAATATCATTGTAACAAGGAAGTTCGGAAACCATGTAGTTGCCAATATTAATGATGGGCGTTTAAGATTGCAAAATATTAAATTTATATTTAAAGAGAATAACTTGAATGGAACAATTTTAATTGAATCGTTTAATAGAAACATTTTATGTATTATAATTTTTTTGCTTATTACAATCATCACCCTCGTTACGAACAAAATTTATTAAATGAGTGTATAAAAATTTGGTACACCTGTCCACCTTACATTTTCTTATTTTAAGATTCACATTCTATTTTCTCATTTTAAGTGATGAGTTTGTCAGTTGTTGAGATTTCTTTCCAAAATCAATGAATAATACGAAAATATAAATTATAAAGACAAGTAAAATTTAAAATAAGTAACACAAGAATTCACATGAAAAATCTAAATCGAAAAAAATCACTAGTAGAGGCTGAAAAATAATCTACTATAAAAATAAAAGTGTTTATAAATCACATACTCTTACTTAATTCACTCTTTCTCTTAATTCTCACACTCTTATTTACAAAATAACTTCAAAATTATTTATATACTGAAACCTTAAATTCTAGAATGTATAAAAATACCCTCACTTATAATACAAAAAAGGGTTTTGTGATACATATAAAGATAATAACAATCTCTACCTTGACACAAATTCAAAAATGAAATAAGAGTGATTACAATCTATAGCTTAATTCTTCACTTCTTTCACAAAATCCTTTAAGGATTATCTTTAATACTTGAGGCCGACTAAATCTAAGTAAAGCCTGAACTTACTAATAGGCAAGGATTTTGTCAGCATGTCAGCTGGATTATCTGTTTTACCAATCTTCTGAATGAAAATATCACCCTTGGCAAATACTTCTTGCATAAAATAGTATATGATATCAATATGTTTGGCTCTCTCATAATACATTTGATCCTTTATTAAGTGAATTGCACTTTGACTATCACAATGAAGTATGATAAAAAAAGACTTAAAAGTGATTTCACTAACCAGATTTTTGAGCTAAATTGCCTCTTTGACTGCCTCTGCATTGGCCATATATTCTGCTTCTGTGATAGACTGAGCAACTGTAGATTGGAGGGTAACTTTCCAACTAATTGCACATCCTCTAAAAGTGAACACATATCCTGTCAATGATCTTCTCTTATCCAGATCTCCTGCATAGTCTGAGTTCATAAAACCTGTCACCTTGCTTACCAAACTTTAAGCATGCATCTGCGGTGCCTACCAAGTATCTGAGGATCCACTTGACTGCTTCCTAATATTGTTTACCTAGATTGGCCAAATATTTACTTACAACACTGACGGCTTAAGCAATATCTGGTTTGAAACATACCATCAAATACATAATGCTCCCAACTGCACTTGAATATGGAATTCGTGACATGTAATTTATGTCATTATCTTTAGTAGGACATAAATTTATTGATAATTTAAAATGAGTTGCAAAAGGAGTAGACACTGATTTATCCTTTTTTATGCCAAACCTATTCAATACCTTTTCTACAAAAGTTTTTTGCGAAAGATATAACTTTCATTAAGTTTGTCTCTAATAATCTCCATCCCTAAAATTCTTGTGGTAGCTCCCAAGTCTTTTATATCAAACTTTGAACTCAGTTGTTGTTTCACCTTCTTGATCTCAATCTTATTAGATGCTGCAATTAACATATCATCTACATATAACAATAGATACATACTAGTACCATCTGAAAATCTCTTAAAATACACATAATTATCATAACAGGATCTCTGAAACTTAATTTTTCCCATATAAGAATTAAACCTTTTATACTATTGCCTAGGTGATTGTTTAAGGCCATACAAAGATTTCTTTAATAAATACACATGATCTTCTTTACCAGGAACTTCAAAATCCTCTGGTTGCTGTAAATAAATCTGCTCTTCTAGATCACCATGTAAAAATGCAGTTTTCACGTCTAGTTGTTCTAACTCAAGATTATTCATAGCAATTAAAGAAAGTAAAGTACGAATAGAAGTATGCTTAACAATTAGTGAAAAAACATCATTAAAATCAATGCCTTGTACCTGACTGTAGCCCTTAGCCATTAATTTGGCCTTGTATCTAACATTTGAGACACTTGAATTATCAATCTTTCTTTTATAAATCTATTTACAACCAATTATCTTTTTTTTTTTAGAGATTTCATAAGTGTTTATGTTTGATTTTTCTATAAGGATTGAATTTTTTCTTGCATGGCTGAGATCTAACTTGCCGCATTCTTTAATATGGCTTTTTTGTAGCTTTCAGGCTCACTATACTCTACCTTCTCGACTATATTAAGACAATAAGCAAAATCTGAATAGCCATACCTCTCTGGTGGTCTTATAGTTCTTTTGGATCTATCTTTAATAAGATTGTAAGACTACTCTTACTATTCTTCTTGAATTTTCCCTGACATTTCTGAGCTTCCTCATCAACTTGATGATCACTCTGTGTTGAAGTAGAACTAGGAGATTGGTTAAACTAAGCAATAACTTTAAACTCCACATGTATCTTATCTTCCTTCTTATCCTAAACTGGTGCTTTTATTGCTTTTTCTTTATTGTTGAGCATGGTAGACTCATCAAATGTCACATCTCTGTTAATTAAGAACTTATTATATTTGGGACACCATAATCTGTATCTCTTAACATCAGATGAATATCCAAGGAACACACACTTCTTTGCTCTTGGTTTTAACTTTTTTTAATTTATATGAGTATATGTAGGACAACTAAATACTTTCAAAATAGAATAATCAACGAATTTGCTAGACCATATCTCTTCTATAGTCTTACACTTAATAGATGTGTTGGGAGAGCAATTATTTAGTTAGACAGTTGTGTTCACTGCTTCAGCTCAAAACTTCTTACCCAAGCCTGTATTTGAAAGCATACATTGAGCCTTTTCAAGTAGTATTCTATTCATCCTTTTTGCAACTCTATTTTGCTGAAAAGTTTTTATAACAGTTTTATGTCTTGAAATACCTTTATTTCTATAAAATTCATTGAATTTTTTATTGCAGGACTCAAGTCTGTTGTCTGTTCTTAGCCTCTTAATGTGTTTGCCGATTTGCTTTTTAACTAGAGTCTTTTACTGCTTAAAAACTGTAAACACTTGACTCTTTTCCTTCAAGTAATATGCCCAAACTCTTTTAGAGAAATTATCAATAAAAATGAGCATATATCTAGCTTTGGTATATTTAGAAGGAACTGAAGATGGCTCCTAAGATCTAAATGAATGTAATCTAGAGTCCTCTTGATCTTGTGTATGGCTGTGCCAAAACTTAATCTTGTCTGTTTTCGAAATATACAATGCTCACAGAACTTTGACTTTTCTATTTGTTGTTCACATAGCAAACTTCTTTTACTCAATTTTGCCCTCCCTTTTTCACTCATGTGACCGAGACTCATATGCCAAAATTTGGTGGTATCTGTGTTTGATGATGAACTAGCAATAGCTATTAAGCCTGAAAGTGCAGATCCTTGTAGAAAATACAAAATGCCAACTCTAACTGCCTTTATCACCACTAGATTTCTTTTAGAAACATTGGGTATCCCATCTTCACACTTTAACTTACAACCATTCTTTTCTAGAGACCTTAAAGAAATCAAATTTTTCTTTAAGTCTAGAATGTGTTTGACAACTAAAAGTGTTCTGACTACACCATTATGCATCTTGTTCTGTACTATGCTTATACTAGCTACCTTGCAAGCATGATCATTACCAAAAAACAAAACTTCATCAAATGGCTTATAGGTTAAAAACCACTCTCTATAAGGAGATAAATATTGTGAGGCTCTTGTATCCATGATCCAACATATTTTAAAACTATGTTTAATTTCATTAATATATAGCATCTCTCTTTTAATATCATCTGCAATATTTACTATTTTTGACTTCGGCTTGTTGTCATCTACCTTTTGCTTATTGACATCTGCTTTTTACTTATTCTTTAACTTAAAATAGTTAGGCTTAATATGTCCCTTCTTCTTGCAATAATTACATATCAAATTTTTGTATTTAGATTTAGACCTAGACTTTCTTGAATTTAAACCTTTTTTCTTAGATTTTTCTATGTCTATAAACAATCCGACACTCTGACTACCCCTTTGGTAATTGTCAAATTTTTATTTATTTATTTTTATTTCTAAAATTGACTTAACCTTTTCTAAGGATAACTTATATCTACCATAAATCATAGTATCTCGAAAATATTTGTATGATGCAGACAATGAATATAACAGTAAAAGT
>JAWDEX010000001.1:1510540-1546989 GCA_035221805.1 Trichilia hirta | reverse complement strand
TACTACTGCTGCTCATCTCCTACACGCAGAGAATAGGACGTCAGGTCGAAAATTTCACATGAAATCGTCGTCCCTAGAAGTTGTCAGCAAGACGGGACTAGCGAACACTTTTCTCGCCTCGCCCACCTTGGTTGCCCAAAATACATGGTGATGAACAAACGTCTTGACCATTACACTGACTTATAGCAACTGAATCTCAGCGCCCTCCCACGAATCTACAAACCTGCCAAGAAATCATTGCAAAAATAATAATAAAGTTGGTAAAGAAAGCATCTCACCGAATGAATCAAAGACGGACTGAAGACGACGAGTTGATTGAGGAGAAAGAAGCAAAGAGTGCTAAGAACTGAAGTACGAATGGCGGATGAACAGAGAATAGATGCTCAAAGTGCGAAATAGGAAGAAAAAAGATCAAGCAAACGGTGGGTATTTATAAGCGATTGTCCATTACTGAAGCGTCACAAAGCTTTTGAAGAGTCACGAAAGGAATGGTCAGGGAGGTGCTACGTGTCGTAATGTCGAAAAAGTATATTCGAGCGTCGCGCCCTCTTAATGGTAACCAACATGTTGACTACACGTAGTCACGTTGCTCTATTCATGGAAACGATGCATTTATGTCTGATCTTTTCGAGATACAGCTAATCAAAATTAAAATGGCTGCATTCAATAAAGACCATTATTGACCAGTGTTGTCATAATTCCCAGGTCAGAATTTTAACTCACCTCGGCCTAAACAGTCACTTAAGTTTCCACTCTCGCCTCGCGACAGTAGAAACTTGGAAGACTTATGTTGATGATATTTGCGGATCCAAGACTGATTCTTGTCCAAAGCTTCCTGATTCCAGACTCAACTAATCAGAAGCTGTAACCCGACATGATCGTCTCGATTTTTCGACACCCACCCTGATTTTGGAGGTGATTCCATCTAAATTATCGAGACGACCCCTATGCTTCTTTTAAAAACGGGAGTTGAGAATGGGACCAACCACTACACTGTTCAACTGTTCAAGTGTCTCGTCATATTAGGTAATGCCGTGCACGGCAAGTTGCAGGCATTCATTGCCATGCCAGACCTAACGTAAAGGAGTAGTAAAAGGTGGTGAAAAGATTGACTCAACCACCATACCTACTACTATTTAATCAAACTCCCATTCTTTAATGTTCACACATGTAGGAGCTCTATAAAAGGTGAAGGTTATACATGTAGCAGGATTGGAATTTTTCTTCTTCGAACAGTTATTACTCTTCTCTTAACTTAGGAGCTTTGAGAGGGAATTATATATGATCCATCAAGGAATAATTACTGCCCTCATGCATTGTTTCTGAACCCAGTCTTTCGAGTAGGTAAAATATTCAAATACTCGTAATTTTTTTATTTTTATTTGGTCCTGCACTATTTCACTGACTTGAGCGTCGGAGTTTATTCGCCGAAAAACCGGCTTCATTCCTAGCTCTTTTTTCTGTGACTTCAGGTAGTCCCCAAGAAACTTTTACATCGACCGAAATAACAAATTTGTGTGATGTGCTAAATCTTTCGTTGAAAAATTTGGGCATTATCAGTATTGTCTACCGTAAACTTAGTTATATGTTAGATCGCTAAAGCATAAATAAGAAAGTGAATCAATTATGGAAATGAAATGGCAAGCAACATATAAGCATCTCGTGCTCTGGAGTCTACTCACACTCTGTTTAAACATACGAGTGACCTCACAGATAAGCACGATCACTGGAGGGAAAACGCCAAATCTTCGTTACTGCAATTGCTTAAAACACAATAGCGACAATAAAAACTAATAACAAATGGCAGGCTGGTCCAGTGGTTTACAGTAATTTAAGCGAGTCAATGTGCTTGACGTTGGGGGTAGGCTTTGTCAACTCCTTTTACCTTAATTGTTTTTTAAAATGGTTGTATATTATACATTTCCTTGTATCTATATTACAAATATATATGAGTCCTTGGTATTGAAAAGAGCATTAAAAGCAATTAAAATGCTTGTAACTTATAACATAAATAGTAGCATTAATGGTGTCATTTAATAATAATAATTTATAAAGTATAACTCCTAAATTTAATTAAAGGTTTTAAACAAAATTTTCTCCAAAATTTTGTTCCGAGTACAAAAATGAAGGAAGATTGTAATTTGTCGGTTGTTGCAGTAGTTGATAACTGAACTTGAAAAATGGTGAACAAAACTCTGTTTATAGTGGTTCTATTCTGTGTATCAGCAGCTACTGCTTCAAGGACTAAGCCACGCTTAATCAGTGACGGGGAAGTTCCAAATGACGGTGTCTGCAAAACAATGGCGGAAACACAGGGTTACATTTGCCATGAACATACGGTACTATGCATATTCAATCTGTTTCCTTAAATATTTTGTTCAGTTTATCAAAATTTTGAGATAAGGAATACTTGCACAAATGAACAAAAATCTTCGATGAGTTGTAGGTAACAACTCAAGATGGTTATATTCTTAGCATACAGAGGATTCCGACCACTCGGTCGGGTAAGACAGCAGACAAGCCACCGGTTTTGTTGCAACATGGATTAATCCTGGTTAGTTTTAATCCTTCTCCATTTTATAAAACGTTGACAGACATGCATTCAAACAATCCCATTTTATAACATTTGAATTTGATGTGACAGGATGGTATGACTTGGCTGTTAAATCCTCCAAACCAATCTTTGGCATTTATTTTAGCAGATAATGGTTATGATGTATGGATAGCAAACACCCGTGGGACTAAATACAGCCGCAGACACACATCAATTGCTCCTAACGATCAGGTTCTGAATTATAATCCTATATTTTCTGACACTACTTCAAAGCTTTTGATAAAGAACTTTTTACTATTTAATTTTTCCAGGTTTACTGGGAATGGTCATGGGATGAATTGGTTGCTTATGATCTTCCTGCTTCGGTCAAATTTGTGAAAGATCAGACAGGGAAGAAACTGCACTATGTTGGCCATTCCTTGGTGAATATATCTTGACTCTGTTAGCTTTGGCTATTTTCTTGGAAATTAATTTTGTTTGTCTACTTAATTTTTTCTTGACGATTTCTTGTAGGGAACTTTGATTGCTTTTGCTGCATTTTCGCAAGAGAAGTTGTTAAATATGATAAGATCAGCCGCTTTGCTTAGTCCAATTGCTCATCTGGGTCATATGCCATCACCGCTTTTAAGAACAGCCGTTGATGCATATTTACCAGAAGTAAAATTTGGTCTTTTCTGTTTTTAAGTTTGAATCTTTGTTTCATTAAAATGAAATTATCTGACAATATTCTCTACATTTTATTCTTTCCCCATTTTGTTTAACAGGACTTATACTTTCTTGGTCTCCATGAATTTCTTGATGGATGGTGAGATAGCAAATTACGAATTTCATTTGATGTACATAAAGAACTGTATATTCCAATTTCATGTAACCGGGTTTGACTTTATGAGAGAACAGGGAACCTGTAGTCATACTTTTGAAAGGCATCTGCGAAAGGCAACTTGACAACTGCCCTAACTTGATAAATGCTATTACAGGTATTTTCCCCATAATCTTGAGTTCATTACATGAAAAACTTAGATTTCTACTTAAAACTGTCGACAATGTTGATCTGTTTCCAGGACCGAATTGCTGTCTAAACTCATCCATCTTAAAAGTTTTTCTTGAAAATGAACCTCAGGCTACATCGACGAAGAACATGGTCCACCTTTCTCAAAGTATGTCTCTAATTGATAAGTCAATGACTAACTTAAGTCTAACAAGCGTTGAAGGTAAATTTCATTGGTTTTTTGGACAGTGGTTAGAAAGGGAACAATGACAATGTATGATTATGGCAATGAAGTTGAGAACATGAATCACTACAGACAGGCAACTCCTCCAGTATACAACGTGAAAAAAATTCCAAACGACTTTCCCCTTTTCGTCAGCTATGGAGGAAAGGACTTGCTTTCTGATGTAAAAGATGTGAAACTATTGCTGGACGACCTCAAAGATCACAAAGGCGACAAAATGACTGTTCAATACATAGAGGATTATGCTCATGCAGACTTTATCTTAGGCATGAATGCCAATAAAGTTGTATACGATTCTATAATGGCATTTTTCCAGCTTCACTGAGATTTTAGAACTCTGTTTTTGAGGAATTAGCACGTGATCATGAAAATTCTAGCACAAAACTTCGTCATATTTTAGTTTCTTTTGTTGCAAGACAGTTGAGACATAAATTCTGTGCAACGCTATGGGTAGGTCGAACATGAAATTCAAATGGCAGTACAGAGGTAGAACTACAGAGACATGGACTAGTTATTTGCATAAATGATGGTGCTGATCAAATAAATTTGCAAACTGATCTTTACCGGGCCAAACTCTCTGGTCAAATTGAACGAGTTTAGCTACATGGATTCTTGTGTTCTTCTACAATCAAGAATATAGGAAAATGGAACTTTCAGAAAATTATTGTATGAATAAAGTAATAATTTCCATGTCCAATGTTGACAAGGGCAACTCCTCTGCCTATAGTTTTACATTAAAAACATGAAATACAAATCCAGGAAGCATTAATTCAGATATAAATGTTTGGCCTAAACGTGAAGTAATTCTGGGCAGTAATATGACCTGCAATAAATGGATCGACATTGTAGTAGTCACTGCTGCAACGGAGATGAAGAGGATCTTTTTTCTTTATTCCTGCTGATGACAAGAACAGCTCCTCACAATGAACAGAAGAAGGAGGAGAAACAGAGCTTGCTTCGTCAGAACTAGAAAACTTCAACATCTTCATCAACTTTTTACCAGTCACCTTTAGCCTCCCCATTGTTCTTTCTCTTCTACAATATTCTGAAGTTGCTGGCAATACAATATCTAACAATAATATGCAGAACAGAACAAAAGGGGGTTACTAAAAGAAGAGCTGATTTTGGTTGGGGATTTTACTTATTTCGTGAAGCTTTCTTTCATTTTCCAAAAATGAAAGAGAGAAGCCGGGGCCATGGCTCGTCTTTTTCTTGCTTTTAAAACTACTATGTTGCAGATGTTACGCACTAGTTTGTTAAAGATTTTAGGGAATTTTGGTAGTAAAATTATCGTGGGAAAAGCAGAAACTGAAAAATGAAGCTTCGGATAACGTAAGTCAGCAGTCTTCTCTTCTCTAAATTGAAAAAAAAAATAAATAAATAAATGAAAATCAGATAACTCTGATTGAAAAAATATTGTTTATAATCAATCAATTTTAAAAAATATATTTATTTTAAAATTAACTGATCATGTTGTAATAAAGTTAAGTGAGAAAATATTTAAATATAAATATATAATTTTATTCAATGATATTATTCTAACTGTATTTTTCTAATTTAATATATTAAAAGAGAAAATGTTAAATAGAATTGACGTATTACATTCATATTCATTTAATAATAACATAATCTAGCACATATATTTATATAGCCATCCACTTGATAGACAGACCTAAGCTCTGGACAACCCAGACTAGACATGAAAAAAAACTTTAATATTAAGAAAAAAATATAAAAGTTTTATAAAATAATTTATAAAAATATATTCCAGTATGTTACAATGAATAAATCCTTAACATTAACTCTTATTATTAAGATGTATTTATTATAAATTAACAAATTGTGTCTTTATTTATTATTTTTCTATAACTGAAGGATTTTTCCATTATTATCTATTTGCCAATATATTGCAAGGTGGGCTAGTAAAGTTAATTTATTATATAAAAATTAATTGTATTAGGATTTCTCATATTTAATTATTTATTTTATAAAATTTTATTTTTTTAATTTCATCAAAAGCGTTATGACTCTTTTCTAGTTTATCACGTTCAAAAGTTATAAATACTCATTTTAATTTATTAATTATATTATAAACTTTTAAATATTTATTTATTATTTATATTTATAAATAATTTTTTTATCTTATTGTCTTTTATATTAAAATTTTGTATATTTTATTTGATAGAATTGTACTAAAAATAATGTTAAAATGATTTCTATAATTTTTTTTGAAAAAATCTCTTATTAAATAAATTTTGATTACTATTTTATAATATCAAATTTATTTTTTTTTTCTTTGTCAATATGTGATAAGTGAATATAGTTAAAAAAGTTTTATGTTATAAAATATATATATATATATATTCAAAGTTTTACCTTGACTCTTAGTTGAAATGAAGCTGAGAAATTAAACAAAATTTTTAAGAGTACTATATATTTTATTAATGAGTTGCTTAAAATTTTTAAAATTATTATATATATATTTTTAATTTAGATATTAATTTATTAAATTCATTGTTTTAAAATTCATAAATTTATATTTAATAAATCTTTAACTTAGCCTGACATAAAATCTTAGGTACACCCCTGCTTAGTAAGAAGGGCAAGGGCTTAATAATGGATTCGTGAGAGTTAAGATTGTCCAAAAATAATTAAAAAATCTATTTAAATTTTCTATTTACGCAATGTAGGTAAATTTGCAGAAAATGAAGAAAAGTTTATTTTATTTCTCTTCTCATTTTGGACACGTGTTGCAAAAATGGCACAGAAACGTAGAAATCCCATGTTCCGAAACATTTATCTAGTAGTAGAAGCTCCTCATGGGAAATTGACGTGTAATCATCTTATTGGATATCACACGTAACACTGTCAGCTAAGGGTTTTCTTCTCTGCTCTAAGTCAAGAGGCCTCTGCTGTGGAAAAAATAGAGAAAAAATTCTGGAGAAAGTAACCAAGTCAGAAAATGTGCAGATCACCATTGTTCATCGCTTTAACAATCTTCTCCATTTTAGCGTTCTTCAATCATAGTGATGCATTGTACGGTCCATCATCACCGGTAGTTCAGCTCACTCCCAACAACTTCAGGTCCAAGGTAAACTGATGGCTCTTTCGTTTATCTTCTGTTTGGTTGCTAGGAAAGTCGAACGATTGAATGAATTTCCATTTAGTTTTAGTTGAGAATCTTAAATGGTATGGCGGTTTATGAATTAAAAATTGCGACTTTGTGTAATTGAAGTTGCTTGTAAATATACAGTAGATCTGTTCAAAACTTCTTCATAGTTATCTTAGAGTTTCTTTTTTAAATTTTACTATTTTGTTTCTAAATTTATATAAATAACGCAAATTTAACCCTTCCGTCGGTGTTCCCCAATGAATTGCACCATGAAAAGCTTATTCCGTTTAACTTACAAACAAATTTTGGGTATTCCTACTTAAAACAGAAATCATTCTTTGATAGATTTCGGCAATTTTGGATTTAGAAAGTTTCTTCTATGAAGGCATTTGGAGATCAAATACTAGATAGAACTTCCTACATCTTTGATGTTTTGCATCATATTGAAATTTTGAAGTTCTTAAGAGATTATTAAACGAATTTTAATCGTACCTCTTTCCATATTAACAGTTTTTTATTTTGTTCTTTGATTTAACTGTTTTTTCGTGTTCATTACCTGTATATTTGATCAACTTTATTTCATGTATACAACACATATGCTCTTTCTTAGCATCGCAAGATTTTATGTACGGTTGTACTCTTCAAACGAGATAGATTTCATTAATTATGAAGACATGATGTTTATAGATTATGAATTTTGAAATGGTGGCAGGTTCTGAACTCGAATGGGGTTGTGCTGGTTGAGTTCTTTGCACCTTGGTGTGGTCATTGTCAAGCTCTGACGCCCATCTGGGAGAAAGCAGCTACTGTCTTGAAAGGTGTTGCTACTGTGGCAGCTCTTGATGCTGATGCACACCAGTCCCTTGCTCAGGTTTCTTAATGTTTGGAAAAGCTGATAATAATCAACAGATGCATTTTCTTTCTAGCAATCATAAATAAGATCTCTGATTTACACCGTTGATCAATGTATAAACATCGTTTCTCCTAGAGAAATTTTGTTATCTGGAGCATTCTTCAGTCATTATATGCATTTGTAGTTTATTTGTAGAAAAGAGATGTGCCATATCAAATATGCAAGTTGCTTTTGAGCATTACTGAGATGGTTGGGATTGGGGTGGCCCTGAAATTCAAATCTTATCATTCAGCTTTAACATATATAAAAGTTCCATTTGATTATTACTGATACCTATATAGCATGTTTATCTGCAATAACAGTTCCCCCATTGGTCTGGGCCATTGAAGTCTATTATTATACTTAAAGTTTTCTAAAATTAATAATATTGGATGGTTTTAATGAATCTTCTGTTTCATGACTGTTGATGTTCTTTAAAAATTGAGGTTGTGCCTTGAAATGACTCGAGTTTTTTGATTGGTTTGTAGGAATATGGGATTAGAGGATTCCCTACCATAAAGGTGTTCACACCAGGGAAGCCTCCAGTCGATTACCAAGGAGCTAGGGATGTTAAACCCATTGCAGAATTTGCACTCCAACAGGTTCACTAAAGTTTCCTTATTGAAATGTTCAACAATTGATTTCTCTTTCTCGTTATCATTAAAGAACGTGACCATTTGCTTTTGTCACTGATAAACATAGGGAATGATAGTGTTTGAAACTGTAACTCAGCCAAATAGCCATTGAAACAACTAAGAACATTCTTCAGTCACATTGGAAATGCTGGTTCACTGGTTGGGATATCAGAATCTTTAACCTTGGTTGAAAAGAGTCCACTGATGTTGTATACTACTCACCGTATTTAGGCTTTGATGTTTTTTCCTATGAAATATGAGGAAGATTTCACGTTAAGAAAGAGAGAGGATTGCTAATGTCTAATGACTCAATAACTAATTGATTTCACTACAGATGTATGGCTAAATGATTCTAGTGCTTGAGAAATGGTTATTATCTGGGGAAGATCACCTGCCTACTTGTGCTTAGAACATGAGTTGAAAATTCGGTTTGCTTATTCTAAGCAATTAAAAATTTATTTTAGGTTAAGACACTTTTGAAGGAACGTCTGAATGGAAAGGCAACCGGAGAATCAAGTGCTAAATCTGAACCTAATTCCTCCATAGAGCTGAATTCCCACAATTTTGATGAGCTGGTCCTCAAAAGCAAAGATCTTTGGATAGTGGAGTTTTTTGCACCTTGGTAAGTCATAAGTGCTCATGAATGGATCCAATCTTCATTTGTGAATGAGAGATTTGAATTATACGTGCAGTGATAATGGTCTAATTTGACATCTATGCATTGATGTGCGTTGGTCTGTGTATGCATGGTGGTATGTATCTATTAATGTTACAGAAAAATATCAACATTCTTTTGAAAGGTGATGCTTGGGATACATTTTATCAATGTTTTTGCTCTAGATTAGTATGCCTTCCATTGTAGTTGTTCTTTCTACATGCTTATTAGAAGATTGCTAAGCTTTGCATTTTCATATGTACATAGAGTAGTGTTCTTTCAATGTGATGAAATTTATTCAAATTCTTTTTTCTCAAGGTGTGGACACTGTAAGAAGCTGGCTCCTGAATGGAAGAAGGCCGCTAATAACTTGAAGGGCAAAGTGAAACTGGGACATGTTGACTGCGACTCTGAGAAGGTGAAATTGAATCTTCTCTATCCAATATCACAGCAGTTTTAAATTGAGACATTTACTTTGCAATCGTAGTAGTACCACTAAGTTATCCAGTTTTAGCAAAGACCTCAAAATTCAATTTACCTGACTCTTACTTTCTAGCATCATTCCAGATTTTATGGCTGTGCAATGTACCCGAGACACTTATCTCTTTCTTGGATGCCATCATCCATAGTAGCACTTTGAATTTCTTTGTTTTTTATTACTTTCAAGTTTGTATATAAGACACTGGGTTGGCCATAACCTCTGATATTAAAGTAGGCAAAATATTATATTCTTTTTGTTGTTTGCCTTGATTGTATTTACTAAACTCTAGTCCTATGGATTGCTATTGCCAGTCTTTGATGAGCAAATTCAATGTCCAAGGATTCCCCACCATCTTGGTCTTTGGTGCTGACAAAGACAGCCCAATTCCTTATGAGGGTGCCAGGACTGCCATGGCTATTGAATCATTTGCTCTAGAGCAGCTAGAAACCAATATTGCACCACCGGAAGTCTTTGAGCTTACCGGCCCAGTAAGTTATTTTCTACCTATTAATTGTTCCTTTCATCTGGAAGTCTGATGGTAGAGGTATATCAAACTGTAAGCTTTCGTGTAGGATGCCATGGAAGATAAGTGTGGCTCAGCGGCCATCTGCTTTGTTTCATTTCTGCCTGACATTTTGGACTCCAAGGCAGAAGGAAGGAACAAGTACCTTGAGATGATGTTATCTATAGCAGAAAAGTTCAAGAGGAGTCCTTACAGGCAAGTAAATAAGAGTTCCCTGGATTTGTCTATTGCAGATGAAGCATATACATCAATGAAATGGTTTGAAACTGTGATGTTTGGATCATACAATCTTTGCGGCTGGTTGAAAGTATTCTGGTTATAACTTCTTCGCTTCTGTTCTACAGCTATGTTTGGGCAGCTGCAGGTAAGCAGCCAGATCTTGAGAAGAGTGTGGGAGTTGGTGGCTATGGATATCCGGCTCTTGTTGCCTTGAATGTTAAGAAAGGAGTTTATACTCCACTCAAAAGTGCATATGAACTCGACCATATTATGTAAATCTTTTATCCCACTTCATCTTGAATGCAATTTTGAAATGAATAGAAACATGAATATAGATATTTCTTTTGTTTTTACTTTTTCCAGAGAGTTCGTCAACGAAGCTGGGCGTGGAGGAAAGGGCAATTTGCCTCTAGATAGCACCCCTGTGATTGTGAAATCAGAACCATGGGATGGAAAAGACGGACAAATCATTGAAGAGGATGAATTCTCCCTCGAAGAACTCATGGCAGAATAGGCTGCAAGCATGAGTTTGAATTGATTTGAACTGTAGAGGGAGGAAAATCTGAAAATGATTGAGAAGCTAGGCTAAAAACGATTTTGGTCTTACAAGTATTGTTGTGTCACAGAGTAATGTTACTGATGCTCCTGTATTTAAAAGTGACTTCGTTGTCCATTCAACAGATTTCTGGTTCAGATTGTTCTTAAAGTACGTTCATAATGATTATTCAATTGTTGAAGTGAAAATGATACCTTTAATTGGCATGCTTCCGTGAAGTATATGTTATGGTTGTTAACAACCATGATTATATAGTACAATGCATGGTGTTTTTGTCATCTGGACGACAAACCATGGAATTTCGTTGGCAGTCGGTCAAAAAATCTGCTGTTAGGGAGAAAAACAGGGTTGGTTTTACCAAAATTGAAAACCGTGATAACTGATTTAATACTTTTTTATTTGATAGAGAAAATTAATTTAATATTACTATTAAAATAAGTAAAATGGTTATATTAAAGAAAAGAGTGCGTTTGAAAGATATATTTTCCAGAAATGGCAACAAAAAAATTTACTAATTATAACTTATTAGAAAACAATATTTTTTATTAAAACCAAACATATTTCTAGAAAATAAAAAACAATTACTAGTTATAACCTATTAGGAAACAATATTTTTCCTTAAAGCCAAACAAATTATTAAAAATAGAAAATAAGTTTTGAAAAACGCATTGAAGCAGCCGCTACTATTTGTCCTAAACTCAAGTTTCCTGTACTACTTACCGGAAACCGATAACACCGACGCGTCCATTCGAATCACATTCAAATGATGTACCTGGAAGCCTTTACGAAAGTCAATCCAAGCTCAAATTAGCTCGTGGGGCACGTGAAAAGCAAATATGCAAACTTGAAAAATTCTGTAGCAGCCAATAGAGACTGTTCGACTATTTTAAGGTTAACCATTTTCAGAAAATTATTTCATGTATTCGCCCGATTTCTTTGCTAAATTATTAAACATTCTTTCATCACTTTCAAAATCAGGATAGTGTACAAATAAATACAAAAACATTTCTGCACTATAAGGTATCTCCCGCTAATAAGGCGATGAACTTTGCGAAAACTTTACGCCAAAACAACCTGATACAACCTCTTTTCAGGATGAGAACTTTGCAACTGCATCAACTTCATCTGCTGTTCTGAAAGATCTAATATTTTCATTCCACTTTCATCTGGGGTTTAAATTCTCCAGCAAAATTGTTAGCTTTTACGAAGGAATATTTTCTATCCTCCATAAACATTCTTTTCTTAAATTAGAATCTGCAAATATGGCTTTGATGAAATCTTTTACCTGTCAAAGCAAAGGGATTGTGAAACAATGAAACAGGTAGAATTATAATAAAACGCTAAGATGTCATCAGAATTCTGCTAGACATTACTGAATGAGATCTTTTATCTATCAAAAGGGCAGCCAAGGTCCAGATGATGAGCTCATATGCATATGCACTTGTATGTGTAAATACATCTTATAAACAGAATACTACCACAATACATGGGATGAGTCGGTCTCTAAAATAAAACTCATTTATTGTTTTAGTCTGTCTGTTTGTAGCTGAAAGTCATAATGAAAATAGAATATCTATCAAAAGCCAACAAATATCTGCTAAGAGTATTGTACCTCTGATAATGTAAAACCACAACATAGCAATTCTCCACTTTCCCATGCTATTGTGACGGATTTTAAAGGCATGTCTAGCAATTCTGGAAAAAATCAAAAGATAGAGAGTGTTTAAGTAGTCAGTCATCGACAACTTATCTACCAATTTCAATAGAGAATCTAGATAGAGAGAAAACATGCCTGCCAGTTTTCGGATTTTCCGTAGAGATGGTATGAAAATATCAACTGGGAGTGCAAAGTCCACTTCTATCTTCTCCTTTTGGCTGACAGCAACCAGGGAGTCCAATAGAGACGATAAGCTTTCCAGCATCAAATGTATCAGTCTTTGAAGCTGAAAACATGTCAACAGATTAGATGTAAGCGAAAACTTAAGAATTGAAAAATACTAGAAACTAGAAGGAAGATTGAAAAATCATACCTGTAATGTTTCTTCAGCAGCCATATCATCTATAAGGAGTACGTCTCTTGTGATTCTAGAAAAAACTGACTCTAAAACCATACACATGCTTCTCTTATAAGTTGAAGGCCTCAAAAGTGGCTCCCATATAATATGAACTTTTTCAAGAATAAAAACAACCTGAACAAGAAGAAGCTTTTAGAAGCTTTTAGCTTGACTCACAAGTGAAAAAAAGGCAAAGACAAAATAAGAGGTAACAGAAGTCTCAAATAAATTTACAGCAAAGCTACCTGATCTATGCTAAACTTTGCAGATTCAAATTGTCGCACCTCATGAGTATTCTGAAATCCATCAGCACCGTCTATAGCCTAGCAAGAGTATAGTAAGGAGAGTAACAGAACAGCAATTTGTTAATGCATAATTGCAGATAACTTTCAAAAGTGTCTGGCCAATGTCAAATCTAAATTCTGGCAAGCCTACCTCTCTCAAGTTAAATATAACAAGTTGAATTTGCCTCTGCAGTATTTGTTCCGCCATTAGATGAAATCTAGGGGCCATATCAACAAACACAGCATGTTCCTTAATCGGACTTGGGAAGTCTGAGTGATACTGAAACATAGGGTTCTAATTTATTAGTACCAAAAAGTTAAGGTTGGATTGCCATTATAACATAAATTGGTAGTTTGGCCAAAATGGTTAAACAAATGCAATAATTAAACACTCTTGCATCTGCAACTGAGAATGAAGCAAGTTAGAAGATTCAGCGTATCCAGGAATATATGTAGGTAACCATATATGCATGGAACTGATAAGTGGCAAGAGAGAATGGCTTTCATTCATATATGCAAATAAATTATTGTTACAGAAATTCATACCTCAAATGCAAGCCCAAGTATCTCTTGAGATAAATAAAGACAATCATTATGCATCAGCACAGCAACCTGGTTGATGCCATCAAGCTGCCTTTCTAGCTTCAAAAGTTAAAATCGAACATTATTAACATAATCATGATGCATATACACAGAAATTGAAGATTTATCAGTAGAACATGCAGCCACCCATGCAACTCATTTAATAAATATTTGTTATCACAATGCTCTAAGACGATAATATATAATGGAATCAACTTCAGAAAATTAGCTTCACGAAGATTCCATGATCAGCTTTGAACACAAAGATGATATTATATAGACAGAAAACCACATGTACATTTTGTGAACACAGCAACCAAAAACAGCTAATCCATTAAATTGAAATGCGACAGACCCAGTGAGCCCGCTGAGCAAGGCCAAGTAAGATATCATCAAAGATACCAACGAAGATAGCAAGTAATTTCAAGTTGAGAAAGCAAGTTAACTTGAATGAGAATCAAAAGTAGAATAACTTGAATGAGAATCAAAATCAGAAAATTTGGTGAAACAAGCTAATTGGAATAAAAAAAAGATTTGGAAACAGAAAGAGAAGAAAATACTTCAATTTAGTGGAAGTACAATCAAGAAAAATCTTAAGCTAACATTATTAGTACAAAAGTATGAATGATGTTACTTCATTTTGCAAATTTATGTGCCACCTAAAGAGTAATCAGGATGGCCATCTCTAACAATAACATTAAAAGATGGTTTATTGGGTAAATATTGATTTTGTGCTGCTTCCTTCCATGCACTAACCTTTACTGGAACAAGAGCTTCATAAAGTAGTATGGCATCCCTAACAGCACGACAGAATTCCAAAGCAAATCTGGCAGATGACAAGCAAACATCCTGCCAAGAAACGCAATAAATAATGTCCGGGACGATATATATACCTCCATATTGATAGTTGCTCACATGAGGCCAGATAAACCAAGTTTACGTAAAATGAAGTTTATCCTTAACAAAGTTTAAGAATCAAAATGAATTATGCAGCAGAATCATGACATAGTAAAATCATTTTATATTAGAACCAGTTTTCGGGATAGAAATGGTAAATGTGGAGTATAATATGGCTTTCAGTTTGGCTTGAGAACGATAAATTTCCGTGTTCTGGAAAAAAATTAATACAATTTTACCCATAATCTGTTTTGTACAAAATTTAAAGATATGTGTGATGGCCAAAAATAAAAACAAGTGGTGTTTGGTCCACTAAGGAAATGACCCTAATCTCTTAACTCGGAAATATATATAAAACAGATCCTTCCATTGTCCACCATAAAAATTAGACAGCGAAGCATTGATAATGCAACACCATTAAAGTACGTTTGCATTTGAACAGCTGCTGATCACGATAACAATGGAAACATTCCCCACAATCTTGCATAACTGAGCCAGTGGACCAGGAATTGATGATATAAAGAGAATTGTGGCTTAATCACAGAAACAAAAAGAATGCACATGAGTGGCTCATGACTCAGGACTTGTGCCGTGGAAGAATTTGAATATTTAAGGCACTACAGCTTTATTAAGAAAAATTCTATAATTAAATATTTTGTTAATTACCTTTAGTGTCCAATGCACTAGCTGCATAAGTTGAGAAGCTGCTTCAGATACCACACAATTCTCAGACATAAAAAGCAAGTCGACTACATGTTCAGAGGAATGCATGGCCATTCCATCATTCCTCAATATTGGACCTTTGCCAGTATATTCCTGTAGAAAAAAAAAATTCTTTATTCCATTGCTAACATATTGTAAACAGCTAGAAAGAATGCACTCTAGTGCTGACAGCTCACTTGGGGAACAGCAAAGTCACACTGTAGAAGCAAGTTTCTGGCCTTTGCCATGATTTCTGTCTTCTTCCTAGCTGCAAAGTGCACTTCAACATTTTGCGCAAAGTTGCTTAGTCTTTCATCCTTGTTATCAGATGCTGAAATGAACATCATTTCCTTTAAAGCAGCCTCAAATTCAGAAGTATTGTCGATAATCTTTTGAAAATCAGCAAGTTTTGAAGCATCTTCAGGAACAACCTGATGCAAAGAACATTTGTGTGATAAACAGAAATAAATAACCCAGAAAATGATAAAACATGGTAGATCTACTTCAAAGGGTTAAGAAAAAAAAAAACCTTTGAGAGAAAGTTAGAAATTATCATTTCTGATATCCTTGGCCAAGTCAATCTTCCAAAACATCGGACCCAAGAATCATTTTGGAGGCATATGCATTTGTAGATAAATTTAATAACTCGAATAACACCAGAATAGAGAGGTTTGCCGTCCCCATTTTCAATCTGAAAATTAGAGAAGAAATCTAACTATAGCATCAAGACAAAAGCAAAACAAAATTGTTGCGTACATAAATTATCAGATACTTTTATTCCATTAAAATTACTATGATCAGGAAAAGAATCTGAGAAAGAGAACACAAAGTATTAAATTTCTAATAAAATATGAACCACACAATATTTTACTTCATGCCATGCATTCTTTCATGATAATTTCCATTAATCAGCAAAATATATAGAAAGCAATCAAACATTCAGTTTATCACATATAAAACTTACCTTAGAATCAACAGATGGTACAATCCTCAATATTGCTTCGGTCATTTTTTCTGAGTCAGGAATCAACTCTTCCACAAACATAACAGGTGATCCATAGCATACAGCAGGAGTGATAACATATTTGATCATCAAATCTGCTACTCTTGCAAGTCCATAATCTAAAATTCCAACCACCTATAGACATCCCTTAACAATGAATATAGAACAGATCATGCAGCTGGTGGCAAAAGATATTTCACATTTAGAACTCAAAAAGTCGACAGTGATGAACTCATTTGTTTCAACAGCTATATTTCCACGTGGCCTTTTTCTGGGAGCAAAATAGCATTTTACTGTAGCAGACGGAACATTTATAGCATGTTCACCCAAGTGTCAGAGTAAGATGATTACCATGATAAATGGACATATTAATTAGAATTTATGCCCCCTGAAAAGATTTTCATTCAAATTAATGAGACTTGGGAAATTTGGTCAGAAATGCTTTAAATTTATGCAACATTGATATCAAAGAGCTGTTTCATATTTAATGTCTTAGCAATATATAATGCATTAGTTCTGTCAAAAGACACTCAAACTGGCATAAATAGGAATAGAAGGAGCATAAGGTACAAAACTCGCCTCCATTGCTTCCAAAACTGTGTGAAGCTCAATCCCATCAATTCTATCAACGCTCAACCCATACTTAACACGAACTTGATTAGGTTCCTGCTCAAACTGCACCGCCTTTTCCATGAACCTCACAAGCAACTCTTGAATCTACAAACCCAAATCCAGTTCCTCTAAAAACCAATCACAAACTCAATATAAAAATCACAAAATAAAACAATGGCAATTCACCAAAAAATATAACAAAAACCGTAAGACTCATAAGAGCATTTATACGCGTACAAATGAACAGCTATTTCACATAAACTAATCCAAGTCTTTCACTTAATGTACAACAAAACATTCAACAGCTACTTCTCATGAACTAATCCAAGTCTTTCACTTAATGTACAACAAAAAATTCAACAGCTAGTTCACATAAACTAATCTAAGTCTTTCACTTATATAAAATAATACATGTACAACAAAACATTCAAATTTAAGTTTTCCACATTGGCAACGAAATGTAATCTTAGAGAAAAGGCAAACATTCTTTCTTCTATTCTTTTCCAACACGATCGTGAAGTAAAAACATACTAGTTCAGTCATCTCTCAATTTCTCTAATATTCTCAGTAACCAAACAGATTTTTCAAAAACAAATTACCTCCTCGAAGCAATCAAGCCACTCCTTCCTCAACAAACCATACACTAACGGCTCTCTACCATCTTCATCACCAACTCTCAGAGCTTTCTTCAACTCTTTCAGTTCCTCGGCAGCAAATCTCAGCCGTCCATCTGTCACTCCTTCCTTCAATCCCTTCAACCTCTCACTAATTCCTGCAATTACTCTCACCAACTCCAAAATTTCTTTTTTAACCTTCGCCTCTTTCGTCTTCTCGTTCACCTCCTCAATTATCCCCTTGACTTCCTTATCAATCGGACGGTCAGAAATCAGTTCCAGAATATCGAACAAGTTGGTCGAAATTTTACAGGTTTGCGAAACTGCGTCGTTGCATAGGGAGAAGAGCGAGGCAAAGTCTTGGTGGTGAGATGCGATGTAAGATTGGACTTTGGATTTTATTTGAAGGGAGTGGGATTCCAGACGCGTGATTAGGAGGCGGAGATCCGGTGCGGAGAGTGGGGCGTTTGGGTCCGTAAGGTCGTGCGTGGATAGAAGATCTCGGACGTTGATTGAGTCGAAGAGAGCGTCCATGAGATTGATCGATCTGATTTTCCGCTGGTGGTGATAGTGGAGAAATGAAGCAGTTTATGCTCCTGTTGTTGACGAAATTGATGCAGAGAACTATAAGCGGATGTTCGCGGTGGTACGCGCTAATGTGCGCCGTCGTTGTACCGGTCTAGTTAAAGGCGGGCCTCTTAGCTTGGTCTTCAAACGTATAGGGCTTGCCCTCAGCTTAAACTCTCTAACAATTGGAGAAAAAAAAAAAAGTCCCTCCGACAAAATTGAAAGGACATACAAAATAATATATAACTCGATAATCCTATTACCCTTAATTTGCATATATTTGTGTTATTATTTTAAATTTAAAAAATTCTTACATATATATGTATAATATAAAATGATTTTATGATTAACATATGTGTTGGACTGATAAACCTGTACCCAAGTTTCATTTTTCAGATCCAGCAACTCAATGTTACGGGTGCTGTAAGATATTAGGGGAATCAAATAATAACTTAATTAGATATAATGTTATGAAAAAACAAATAAATGATACTTAAAATTAGTAATAATACTGTAATTCCAAACAAAGTCATACTTCAGACTTTATTTTGATTGTTCTTTTATTGTACTTTAAAAACAAATTAATAATGCTCAATACCTTGATACTAAAAAAACCCTCATATATAACCATTCCTATTGGATATAGCTTCTCCATATATAATATGGTTTTCTTTAGAATGGCAATACGTTCAAAAATTGTGATTAACTGATAAGCAAATTAACTCCGAGACAACGAGAAAATAAAGGATAATATGCACAAATTTTCAACATAGAGAAGTCAGGTCTCAATTCTTCATCAGGGCTGAATTACGTTAACTGACTGTTGAAACTTTCAAACAAATTAATACTGATATACTACGATCAAATATGCTGACACTAAATTTAATCTTAAAATTAATAAGATTAACAAGAATTTATAAAAGAAGAACATTCTGTAATACATACATCAATCCTTGCAAAATAAATATGAAAGTTTAGCAGAATGAAAAATGATTTATTAATCTGACTTATAGTATATATAGACACATGATGACTCCTTGATAAGTATGTAAGTTTGGTAACCATCTGGTGGCAACAGAATAAACTATATCCACACATATATATCTGTACACACGATAAATATAAAATAGCAAATTATATCAATTACACATGGATGTAGTAGATGAGAAGCTGAAACGAAAATCTTTACTCTTTAACAGTATGTACCCATGCATACATTAAAATTCAGATATATTTATGTGATTACAGTATAGAAATTAATTGATACCCGGGAAAAAATTTAGGTCTAAGAAAATGAAAACAAGGAAATTATAAACGATCCCATTTAGCCCATTTTCTCACGTTACGAAAATGGAGATAAAAAGAAAACCCTCAACTGCAGAGAAAGTCATCAATTTCAATCATAAATATCCCAAATCCGTTCTCCAAGAAAACTCGCAAGAAAACCTAAATCCTACCTGCGAAATTCAATCAACTGGCCGTTAAGGCATTTGTTATACTTAAATTTTTTTATCGGAAGTCTTTTAGCTCAGGTGGTTATTTATGGTAAGCCCACAAAAAATGATGTATATTGTTTGATTCTCGTCACCCTCACGAACTTCCTCTTAGGAATGCCATGAAAAAAGCGACTTAGTCATGGGTTAAAAAGCCTGCAACGAAAGTTCAGGTATAACAAATATCTTTTAACGGCCTATCGAATTATAAGTCAAGTGTTAATATCAGTTCTATTTTCATCATATTCTTAGCGAGTCATAGTTCGACAAATTAGACATCAATATTAAAAAGTATCTTTTGAATGCAAGTGCGATAAACCTAAACTTTTTGAGTTGTTGGTGCACTACCCTATATGTGAGATCTAATAGACCAACCTTTTAGATATTTGTTATGTTTGGACTCTTTATCATGGCTTAGACTCACGGGTATTGGTATTGGTTCTATTTTCTCCACAGCCTTGAGGAGTGATAGGTCAACAAATTATACATCAACATTAAAATGTCTCTTTTGGATGCAAGTGAGATCATTCCAAACTCTTTGAGTCATTGATGGGCCACCTAGTATGTGAGACTTAATGGACTTTGGGCCCATAATTGGGTCGCCTCCCCTGAAACATCTCTAAGAGGTAGTTTATAAAAGTGATAAGAATTGATCTCTAAACGTTTTGTTTTGTGGGCTTACTATGTAACCACTTAAGTTATAAATAGCTTTAGGTGGTTACTCATATTACAACCACAAAGAATGTCTAGAGTTGGAGTTCTTTTGGGAACCCATTAGTGTGCCAAAAAATATTTGGGCATGGCGTGCCATAGCTCACACAAATGGCATAACAAATACCTTTTGACAGCCTACTAAGTCCACGGATATGGTGTAGTTTTATTTTTCTCATAACTTTAAAGAGTGGCAAGTTGATAAATCACACATAAATATTAAAAAGTGGTTTTTGGATGTAATTGAAATCATCTTAAACTTTTTAAGTTGGTAGTTGGCCAATTTGCATGGAGGACCCAATGAACAAACCGTTAAAGTATTTGTTACACTTGAACTCTTTACTAAAGAATTGTTGGCCTATAATTGGATTGCCTCTCTCGTGATATCCTTAAGAGATAGTCTATGAGGGTGATGAAAATTGAACTTTAAACTTCGTCCTTTGTGGGCTTACCATAACTCATGGTGGTTACTCGTGTTGCAACCACAAAAAAATACGTCTAGGGTTCAAATTCTTTGACTCTCAAGGATTAAATCCTAGGTTCAACATTGGGGGCCAATCTATTAATGGGCCAAAAAGCCTCTAAACTTGATATCTTATAACTTGTCTAAATAGTATAACAAATATCTTCTAATGGCTCACCGGGTTCACGAGTGTTAGCGTTAACTTCATTCTCTGATTGCTTTAGGGAGTCGGGGGTCAATGAATCACATATCAGTAGAATCCAAATTTAATAATTTTAAGCTAGTTTGCATGTTAGATGAAGGAATGTGTAAGTCTATTATTTAATTTTTCAAATGTTATTTTTTTATGTAATTTAGATCTTCTTTATTTTTCTTAGAATTTGAAAAATCTAACCACAAGTCATAAAGTGGTTGTTATATAACATTTAAATTACTATATATGCTGAAATTTCTTTTCTAAGACAAAACATCTGCTTTGCTCATAAATCTAATTTACTTTTATTCCCTCATAATACATTTCCCTCAATAACTCATGATAAACAAAGAAATTTAAAATTTTTTAAACTTAAAAGTTAACCGATCTCCAGATATACATCATAGATAAATCAATTGAATAACTCTCTCATAGTCTTGTTGTTTCCTTCTTCCTTCTTTTTAATTTTTTGGACATATAAGAGTTATTATTATAATTCATCGAATAAATCCTTTTATTCTATTCCCTTCTAATTAGCTTGAGATTTGATTGATCAATACACTCTAATTTTTATATTGATTATATGAGTTAGTTTTTCACAATTATTTTATCATAATATTAAATATGTAAAATTAATTATTTATTTAAATAGAAAAACTAAAAAAAAATATTACTCACATAATTAATTCAAAATCCATCTCAAATAACATGGTAAACAAAGGGACAGACATTCTAGTGAATTTTTATAATTATTTATTATAATTTTTCACTATATAATTCATATCATGTCATTATTCTTTTTAAAAAATTAAGAATACAAAATGATAGAAAAAATAGGAAAAGATGCTAATCTTTTTCTGGCAAAAATTTTTCTAAAAATTTATTTTATTCGTATATTTTTCTTATTGAAGAAGAGTGCAAAACATATTACAACGCATAAATCTAAGCCATTTATTTTGATACACACATGATGCTTTCCAATTGTGAGACTTGGCTTCAGTTTTCATATCAATAGACAATAATTATAGCTTGCAAACTCTTCCACATTAACCAACACCGCAGCAAACACTTTGATTAATCCGTGACCATAAGGCTGGACCTCAAGGATGAGTTGGACTGCCACCGCCATAAGTGGGGGAAGGGTTTACCGGGTAAGTACCAGGGGGAGGGTTTACCGGGTAAGTTCCAGGAGGGGATTGCGTACCACCATAAGTAAGGGGAGGGTTGCCATACTTAGCATCATAAACTCCATTTGTCTTTGCGCCTGCATCACCTGCAAATATTTATAGAACAATATTCGATTATATCATATATGGAGTACTGGATTAATGTTTTATTTGTAATATATACAGATATCATATGCTTAATAAATTGGTCTAAATTTAAGCTATAAAGGAATCGATAATAAGCTCACCATTTTGCTTGTGATTAGTGGATGTCTCAGCCAAGTCTCTAGCTACCACCTCCATAGGGATAGCAAGAACAATAGCCACCAGAAGACCTAAAACAAGGAAAGCCTTAGAACCCATTTTTCTTATATCAAGACTCGAAAGGGATATATTGAAGAAGGATGATCAAACCAAGGTATTCTATTCTTTATTTATATTAGGTTTGGGGATAGTCATTAAGGGCATGTTTGGTATGCTATTGGGGTATTGTAATCACACAACTACTTTTAGTCCACAATTAATGTGAAATCAAAACTAAAATGTTAGATTTAGTTAAAATATGAGTGAGTTCTATAAAAAAAATTATTATTGCGAAGTACATTTTATAACTTTACTTTCAACATTAAATAGATATCAGTCATATCAAACATGGTTTGAATAACTTAGGGTGGCAGTCTAACTATAATATAGGAAGTTATAATTAATACGGTGTTTACTAGTTGGACTCTTAGAAGAATTTGGGTTCCAATTTGAATTGTATTTGCTAATCCCTAATTGGAATGAACTATAGAGACATGTTTGGTGTTATTGGTATATATTTTATTAATTTTTAAAATTGTTAGTCTTTTGACTTTAATTTTAATAAAATTAATTATATCTAATTTTTATTGAACAATTTTCAAAATTAATGTGAGTATTTCTAATTACACCCAAATTTTCACGAACTTATAGGGAAAATATGATCATGTATACTTAGCTAATAACATTTTAATTTGTATAGATTTTCATGTGACACGGCTTTATTCGAACGGATGGTGTATAAATAAAATTGCCCATGTAATACGACTTGCTACTTGTAAGCTAGGTCAATACTTAAGCGTAGTCAACAATTTAATGCAATTAAAAGCATGACGAAGACTAGTTTTTGATGGACTTTGATTTTCTTCTTCATTTAAATTGAAATAAAAAATTTTAAGCCAATCAACCTTGACAAAGCGAAAGGAACTTAGTTATATAAAAAAAAAAAATGATCATAAACAAGGAGACGTGACAGATCTTATCTCTTAAAAGAACACATAGAAAAAATAACGAATTGTTTATGTTGTATGCCCTCCAATACCATTTGCTACTTGTTAGCTATGAAAGTCATTTTTTCAAGTTAATTTATAATTGGTTGACTTCAAATTAAAGTTAATATTAAATCCAAAATGTTCAATTCATTACTCTAACATTGCATTGTAGGGCAACTCAAAGCATAAGGAAGAACTCTAAAATTTGAGTATTTCAAATTACACTGAAGATTTCATGAAATTAAGTAATTATATATTCATGTATACTTACCTAATAAAATTTTAATTAGTATAGATTTTTACATGACACGACTTTATTGGAATGGATGGTATATAAATAGAATTGCCCATCCAATACGACTTGTTGCTTGTGAGTTAGGGCAGTACTTAAGTGTAGTCACTATTTTAATGCAATTAAAAGCATGACGAAGACTATTTTTTGAACCGTGGACTTTGATTCTTCTGCTTAATTTTAATTTGAAATGAAAAATTTTAAGCCAACCAACTTTGTCAGAGTGGAAGAAACTTAGTTATCAAAAAAAAGAAAAATTATAAAAATAAACAAGAAGACGTGACAAGCCTTACCTATTAAAGGAACGAGTAGTGAAAATGACGAATTATTTATGTCATATAACGTCCAATACCATGTGTTACTTGTTGGCTAGGAAAGTGATTTTGTCATATGAATTTACAATTGGTTGACTTACAAGTCAATATTAAATCCAAGCCGTTCAATTCGTTGCTCTAGCATTGCATTGCAGGAGAATTCAAAGTATGACGAAGAACCCCAAAATATATGAAAGTTTTATTAGCCAGTTCTTGTCAGCCTATCTTGATTTTTCTTTTAATTTTTTTTTTTTTTGAATGTTAGATATTTTGGAATGTTTATTAAAATTATATTACATATTTTAAAATCTTTTTGTAATTTATTATAAAAACATAGTATTATATTTATGATTTCATTCTTTTAAGTTAATACATTTATAACAATAAGTCAAGTCTTCTGCTAGTGCAAATAATAATAGCAAAGAGACGCAAACAACATTTTATTTCAATACACACATTCATAGGCAGCCTCACCAACATATCAGCAGCATTGGCTGCAACCTATCCCATTATAACCACCACCACTACAGCAACGTTTTTATATTCATAGATGGCACCCTATTATCTAAACCTTGTAGTTTATATATAACAATTTAATGCATCAGAACAACTGTAGATAATCTAGATGAAGATGCACCAAATACAAAGACGTTCTTTCTTCTGGGATCAATTCAAGTCTTAGGCAGGTCCCTAGCTGCGACCTCACAAGAAATAAGAACAATAGTCATTGAAACACATGTTTCTTACAATAGAAAATAATCGCTTTAAAGGAAATAATATATTGACAAACTTACTATAAATGGTACAGTTAATAAATCGTTAAAACATTTATTAATAGAATTAAGATCCAACACCAATTTAAACTTATTTAGCCTCTAAAATATTTGTTATGACATTTTTTTTTTTCAAAATTAAGTAAAGTTAAGAATTATTTTTTTGTTATTATATTTGTTATTTATTGATTATTAATTTACTTACACTCATGAATTTATCTAGTAAAAATTTAGATTAATTAATATCAAATTTAAATCTTTATTAAATTTAATAAAGATATTTATATGAAAATAATATTTATTTTTTTATTGTAATTTAATTTATCATTACTTTTACTTATCTAAAAACTTAGATGAGTGCGAATAGCCCATCCAATAAATAAATAAATGACGAAGACTCCTATGTCGTATACTCGAATGTATGTACTATTCTGCACGTGGTTAGTTAAAGTCTTACTTTCAGCCAGGTCTCGGGGTGCTACCTCCTTAGATATAACAAGTACATAGCCACTAGAGGACTTAAAACATGGAAAATCTTAGATCCTTTTTTTTTTTTTTTTTTTCCCATATAAAAACGCTATAAATTCAAAATTTTCATTCTAAATAATGTAGTAAATGAGATAGCATTATTATATTTTTACAAGTTTTATAATTATTTATTACATTATTTTTAACTATGAATATATGTTATGTCACTTGGAATCAAAATTTGAAACTAAAATCAGCATTTTGTTACTTGCTAGCTAGGACATTACTTAAATCAAGTTAATTTACAATTGTATGACTTAAAATCAAGATTAAATCCTAGAGGTTAACTGCTCCAAATATGTATTTTATAGCAATTCAAGGCTTGTTAACCACTAAAAATAATTGTTTCATTGACAAGTTTTTGTCAGTAGACGGGCTTAGATTTTTCTTCTTTATTGAAATCAAAAAATGTTAGATACTTTGAAACAATTTAATAAAATTATATATATATATATATATAATAGTTTTGAAAAATTTTGTTAATTCATTAAATAAAATGGATACCGTAATATATTTTTCATCATCCAATTTAGTTATTACTTTTTATCAATTCAATTATAATAAGTTTATTCAATTGCAACATTTACGCAATAACTAATAGCTCAGTTCAAAAGAATCAAATTTAAAATAGTGTAAACAAGAGTGGAATTTGAACCATGATCACACAGTATGCATAGCACATCACATGTTACTAAAAACTAAAAACGTTTTTTTGAAAAAGGATATGTCGGCCCGTCACTCTCTGAGCCTATAAAGAAAATGGAATTGACAGCAATGCTCGTAAGTTCGATTATTTATTACTCATGTTGCAACTACAAAAAATATTTTTAAAGTTCGAATCCTCTTACTCTCAAAAATTAATTCTTAAATTTAATATGGAGGAGCGATATATTAATCGATTAAAAAGTTTTTGTGTCTGGGGTATAGTATTCCGCCCAAATAATGTAACAAATACCTTTCCACAATTTACCGTGTCCACAAATGTTGTAGTCAATTTTATTCTCCCATAACCTCATGGAGTGGTGGGTCGACCAAGAGCACATCAACACTTTCGTTTTCACTTTGGTTGGTTTGAACTTGTTTGAAATATTAAATAGTTCGTATTCTCGAACTTTCGCTTTAAACTGGGCATTTCGTCTGAAATGGTCGTGATTTACTGAAGCGTTTAGCACAAAGTTTACGCGCTTAGAAAGAAAATGATATATCTTAGCAGTATTGAAAATGCATGACCACCACTGGAAGAGGAATTTTCTTAGGGGAAATAGCAGTTTAATCCCTAATATTTCAAGTAATTATCGATTAATCACTTTATTTGATAGTATTTAACAAACTACTTAAGGTATCATAATTTAGCTCACTTTATTTTTAATCGACTTCAATTCTCAATTGATCAAAATCTTGAAGTAAGCCGCAAATTTCTTCTTATTTGACCTTTATGCAATGTTCTATTCTTGGAAATAATAATATCTTCTCATAAATCAGAATTAAAATATAATGAGACTTACGTTGAATTGATCCACATCTTGGTTAGTGATAATGGCACTTCCGAGTTCAAAAAAGTATGATTTTAAGTAATCGAGTCTATTTTTGTTTGTCAGATAGATCTAACAAAATTTAACTCATGAAACTTGTGTAAGGTAAAACTATGCAACATTCGAAATTTTTTAAAACAATGATTAAAGGACAATTTTAAATAATATTAGGGACCAAAATTAAATTCCCTAGTTTCCTTTCGAGCAATCGAGAGTGTACATGACTGGCGAGGGGAATGGTCCACTTAGGAAGGTGGAAATAATCCTCGAGTCTGAAAAAGGTTTCAGTACTACGGGGTACATGCAATGACTATCATTCTTTGCCAATCCAATTAATCCACGTCTTCTTCTCCTTGAATATGAGAAATACCAGCCGACATCGTCTTTGTTTTGCTTCCTTGAAGGAACTCTATCGTACATTGTAACAAGTCAATAATATAGGCAAGCATTTTGGCGTATAGCAATTTGCATGCATGCAGTCCAAGAATACGCTTCAACAAGACAAGTGAATTAATGTAAGCATGTGACATCGATCAAATTATTGGTCGTCATTATTTCAGATTTTTTGTCCGGGCCACAAGAAAGGAACAAAATCGCCGATGTCACATACTTACATTAATGCAATAGTAAATAAAACGGGCTTCCGGGCTCAGGCTCATGAAATAGATTAAATTGAGCGTATACCTAAGAGTTGTTTGAACACACAACTTTGGTTCTACTAACGTGTTAACAAAACCACTAAACTCAAAAACTTAAATTTTAAATAAAAATAACTACAACTGTATTTTACACTTACTAATTTTCAGCTTTGGTTCTCTGACTTTATTGTTTTAACATTTTAATTCTTCTAAATTTTCAATTTGGTTCCCCCCTTGAAGGTAATCCAAGATCATGGGAGATTTAAATGGTATTTGTCACTTAGTCAAGAAATTTAGGTTTAAAATCCTCAGCTTGCTAAGTCAATAAGTCGAAAAAATTAATTAATTAAGAATATTAAGTTAGTGTCAGAACTTCATATTATAATCCAGTTGATTTTTTGTTTTCGATTTTCTTTTAATGATTTTTTCTCATTTTCTCGAAGTTCAATAAAAGAAATTCAGAATTTTTAACATGAGTATCTCAATTAGGTTGATATTTTTTGATTTAATAGGTTGAGAATTCTCAATATTTCTTTTCTATCATATTAATCATATTCACACAAACTTAAATTAAATTTACGTACTCCATACATGATGAGATTAATCAATCTACTAATAATTAACACATTTATTTATGTTTTCATCCTCAAGGAGCTCAACATTTTTAATTAAGTTGACACAACTACCACCATCTCGAAAGAATTATGTCTGAAAAGGGTAGGGGGGAAGAAGTTGATATATCCTTTTATGTCCACGTAGCAGTGGTTGCGTCAGAAATATAGCAACAATCCCATGAATAAGTGGCAAGGCTTTGTACAAACATCTCTTCAGCGCAAATTCAAAGATTTCCAACAGAAATGGAGGTGCATTCTTAATCATAGCTTTTGTAGTTTCGTAATTATGTCAATGATTTTTCTAATACTCCAAACACATTAATTAAATTAATCCAGTGTCTTGAAATTAATTTCATTATTTAAATTGGCACAAAAATTGTAACATCATTGTATGATGATATTTTAAATATTATTTGTATATGTTTTTGGATTATAAATTGTATCTTCTGTATTATTTTTAAAAGATTTAATATCGTTATCTGGAGACTTTTTTATAATCTTGCACTTAATGAATAAATTTAAAATATAATTGTTTTATTAGTACACTAATACAATTTCTTGAAGTTCTCAATTTAGACTAATTTGTAATTTTTTTTTTTAAAATAATTGAAGAATATCGCATAAGTTAAAAGTTTGATATAAGCAAATTAAATGCGAATAACCCATCCTCCTCTCTTTAAAAGGAACACTTCTAGCTCTATCAATAATTGAAATAATTTTGTATTATCTATAGTATCATATCTATAGAGTCAATAATTTTATACAAGTAACTACTAAACTCAATCTCTTATAGTTGTTACTCTTAATTTTCTATTATGATATATAAGTACTCAAATTGGATCAATGATTTATTTATAAGTTTCATTGTAAATCTAATTGGTCACTTTTAATTACATAAATTAATAGTGAAAAATATAATATAAGACTTAAGAAATTATATAATAAAAGGGTTTTAAATTGTATTATACTAAATTTTTAGATTAACTATACATTTGACATTGTTGTATAGCCAATTATGCTTTTATAATACATAAATGCCAGTATGATCGAATCTTTTGTTATTTATATCAAAATATACAAAAAAATGATAATAAGTTAATAAGATGATTGATACTTTTATCTATCTATCTATCTATCTATCTATCTGTCTATCTATCTATGGAATAGTCAATTTTTCTTTCAAAGTGAAAAAAAAAAAAATAAATAAATAAACATTTTTAAATAATGATTGTAATTGATCGAGAATTTCATTTATTACATAAAAATCAATAATTGAATCTATGGTTTTTTAGGGGCCAGCGGTCTATTAACGTAAAAAGAATTTGTTCCAACAAAAACGGATGCGCCAATGGTGAGGACTTTAAAATGCCTTTAATAGTTGGGTAACGGATCCAATTCATCGCTAATTTCTAATATTCCATCACATCTTCTTTTCCTATTCAGTCTCTTCATGGAATTATTAGAGATTTTTTTTAATCAACATTTTCATTGTAACAAGGAAAAGTTTAGAAACCATATCGTTGCTAATATGAATGATGTGTGTTTAAGATTAAAAAGCATTAAATTTATATTTAAAGAAAAATAGAATAATTCTAATAAAATTATTTAACAATAACATATTATGTATTCTAATTGTTTTAATCATAGTTATCACTCTTATTACTAATAAAAATTTATTAAATGGGTGTATGAATATTTGTTACACCTGTCCGTCGAAGATTTTCTTATTATTAAGATTTAAGATTTGTCTTCCATATTTTCAAAGACAGTGTATATAAAAATAAAAACACGAGAATCTTCACAATTTTTAAGACGAGGATTATTTTATTGTTTTACAGCAAAACAATATAGGTAAATTAATGCTTTAGAATTCAGGAACATGTGCGCGATAAAGTAGAATTTGGGTGTGTGAACTTAAAAACAAATATATGTAAATTGGCGCTATTCTGTACCAACCATAAGGTTATTATGTTATAGAACAGCATTTTCATTGATTGCGAATTAAGAGATACGACTAGTACATATGTATTGACATTTGTATACATGAAAAATGTATATTTCAAACAAACATTAAAAAAAAATGAAAAATTTAAAATAAAACCTGAAATGCAATAATATTAAATGATGAGAACGCTGATATGACTAGCTAGATAGTGCAGTAACAAAGAACACATAAATTTACTCTTGGAAATTCATGCAAAAGCTGCTAAGAGATGAGGAATTAGATAATCCGAGATTATTTTGTTGGTTCTCTCAGTTGGGTGGAAGGAATCCCAGAACACAAATTTGCTTGCATCTGTGCATGTAAATGGATTATTTTGATTGCAGAGATAGCTCATCTCAAATGTTCCTGTTGCACAACACGCTTGATCTACCACTTGAAATCCTGCCAATCATGGAAACAAAAAAGTGCTTTTAGAGAAAGAGCAATTTTACATACTTTTCTATATATGTGAAAGAATACAGTGGAAATGAGTATATTAAGGAGAGGAGAAGATCAAAGCATGAAATTAAAGAAGCAAAAACTCTCCGGTTTTTGACGTTGAACCTGATTGATAAGAAGAAAAAGAGGAAATTTTATACAAAAAAATTCTGATGCATTGTATTTGAATCTTAATCACTATCATAACTAATTGTGTCGGTGATGATATTATTTGGTCAAGCAGTTACATAAAATATCACTATATAAAACTTTTCCCAAGAGAAATGGTACGCATCCAAACTTTGGTTTAATTGCTTGTTAATTATTTTCCCTTTTAAATTCTCAACTGTTATTTGATTTTTAGGTACAAGCGATAGGATTTGTTTATCTACTCTTGTGATGCCATAGAACCGAATAAAATTATTAAAAGATAATCGATCTTTTCTATTTTGTCTTCTTGCCTTACAAGAGAAATATATCACAAAACGCTTAGTTGAGGTCATAAAATTGCTTTTAAGAAAAGTGACTTTGCTTTTGAAACAACGTCAAGGTATTTCTCTTTAATATAAATTGCTTTTTAACATATATGAGAACTAAGCAAATGAGAAATTTTGAACACAAATGAAAATCTGAAGTAAGCAACAGAAATCATGTTTCATGAATGGATAGGGAAAACTTACCATAGAGAGAGGGTTTTTGAACAATTTGGTTGAAAATTTTGTATGCATCGGAAAACACAATTTTCATTCCAGGAAGTTCCCTGTTGAGCTTCGGCACCAAACTCGCCAACTTGGTATTAAATTCCGAGCCTACTTTGTTGTATTCAGCCACACAATCATGGTTACCAAGTAAGTTTGTAGTCCTCTCCAGAGGTAAACACCCCATTGGAGGAACTCCAGTCAGGGAAAATTTCCGAGCTCCTAGAGCATATAATTTCCTGAGAAAAATTTCAGCTATTCGAACGAGAAAATCCTGGTATGCACTAATGCTATATTGGACTCTTCTTTCAGGAAATGTGTAGTAATTTTCCAGGAAATCGTTAGTTCCTAAACTCATCAGATACAATGCCTCACTGACTATATTCTTTGCTAGGACATCACCAGCATATGCTCTCAGTTTGTTTTGGTAATCCTTGAAGTACTCCAATTCCTTCCATAAGGGAATCACATTCTGCAAGTAGAATCAAAATCACAATAAAAAAAATACAACCTGGTGTTTAATCGGATTTTCTATGAAAAATAGGTGTAATTTGTTCATGCGTTTTCTGACTTACAAGCACTTTGGAGGTTGAATTATCATAGCCAGTTCCAGCAGACGCGAAGCAGACTCCGGTTGCAAAATCTGAGATGCCAAACGTTGGATCTAAGTATGCTGGTACTGTATGCTTCAGTCCGAACGCCTCAGATATGAAATCAGGAGGAATACGGCCATTGCAGAACCGTCCTGTGGGGTGGCCGCCTTCAAAATCACGACCATAAGGCTGAAAATTGCTCTTCAGGACTGTGGCAATCACATTATTATTTCCGGAATCAACAGATGAATCTCCAAAAACGATGATCGCTGGAACTTTTGCTCTTGCTATAGAGATCTGTGCTAGTACTAGAATCGTTAACAAGAGCCATGGAATGCGGATGAATTCCATTTTTACTTCTATTTTAGTTTCTGGGGCAATGCAATAGGAGATATATTGCATACAAATGGATTTGTAACATGCAATCACAGTAATGGCTTGATGAGAATTTATTTTTAAGAGGTTTGGTGGCTGTTTTAATGACCGTAGGGTAGATGTTTATGTCCATATTAATGAAAAATCTGTAGCTCGAAAGCATACAAATATTTAACTATATGTATCTAAATCACAAAAGGGTAATAGAATAAGAGCTTGACATCTGAGTGTCGTACAATTCCAAACTTGGAAATTTTAAGGAAATGGGGTCATTGTGCCCTTCGCAGATAAGGGGAGTTTGCAAGAAATTAGCTGTTGAATGACATGAAACTTACAGTGGGACTCATTTAAAAAGTCATTTCTTTGAATAGTAAGTAAAAACTGAAGCTCAGGTTTGCTCTGAAGGGAGTGGCTGTGAATGACAGTACTCCCATTTAAGTCAGTCTGAAACAATATTAATGGCTTCCAACAGAGAAGTTGGCTCTCATTTGGTACCCATTACTGATGCGACTCCTTCTGTATAAACATTTCCTATATATATGTTTCTGAAACTCTTTAAAACCTCGGTTGGATTCTCAACTTTTCATGTATATGATCTCATCACTCATCAGACTATGTCGATAGTCATCAATGTTTCAAATTCAAGTCCTGAATATTAAACGAGAAACGGAATGGTATTCGGTAAATTAGGCATTTGCCTGTTATTTGTTCTGCAAAATTAAACATCCCATCCTTTTCATCTCTTTGTCCCCACTTGAATCTGCAAATTAAAAAGGGGGCCTAATAAACCGGCGGTTTAATGGCTGATGGATGAAGGACAAATGTATCAAATTATGGTTCAACATCATGTGAAACTTGCCCGCATACGTCTTCTTTATTAATGCACGACATCGATTGATTCTATGAATACCCGGTTAAGCAGAAATTTTCAGTTATTTTTTCCTGAAGAATTAGGCTAATTATCACTATTACATTAACTTCTTGTGCAAGTTTGATGTGGAGGGACATTTGAATAGTGGTTTGGAAGAAAATTGTAAGTTAGGCCTAAACGTTTCAGGGAGAACAAATCGGTGGGTTAGAACCATATGAACAATGGATGTCCTAGCCCAAACTTGGCCTATGAGGGTAATGAGAAACTGTTGTGTTACTTTTCGCTCAAGTTTGATTAGCAGATTTGTAGTTTTAAGATAAATTCAACGTTAATGAAGATGTTGAAGGGTGGTTTCGCATGAAAATCTAAAAAGCTATTTATTTTACCTTTTATATATATAAATATTAGAAATATGTCCTAAAATCGATCGTATTATATGGTTCGGGGTTATTATTTTTTTATGGATAAATTTTATATTTATTTGTAAAAATATTTACAAGTAATAAAATGACATTTTTTATTATCTTATATTATATTCAGTTGCTACTTATTTTATTTTCTTTATTAATACGAGATATATCCCTGTATGTATTTATAATAAGTTATAGATATAAGGACAGAATCTTTAGTTTAAATACATTCAAAATTAGTTTTCGATTAGAGTGGTATCATCTAGGATAATGATATTATATAAGCGGCATGTTTTGTTACTGCCAATGATTAGTATTCGATACTAATATTTGGGTGACGAGTCTCATGTCATAAGAGCATAAATATGGGTACCACATTTGAGAATGTGATATTGAACATGGCCAAACGTAATTAATCATATGGGTGAATATCCACAATTAATGATTAATTACACAACCATACTAGTATATCATTAGTCCTTAGACTTGAGATATTGCGACTGCAATCTGCAGTAAGGTACATCGTTCACTTGTATATATTACACTGGGCTAGTCATGTCTGGTAAAAGAAGCTTGATGGCAATGTGTTTTTATTATATGGGAATATGTAATAGTCAAGATAAAATCTGTTGGCTCAGATATTTGAACTTAAGATCCTAGGCAGAATTGTCATCTACAAAAATTAAATCTCTGATCAGAGTATACAAATTTCAAAAAAGAGTTTTAGTATTCGTGGGTCCTGTTTATGATTGAGATTCTGATCCTATGATTGAGTTAGGGGTTTGTTTGAACTATGACTTGCACTCAATCGAGAGTCGACAGTAAAGAAACCTTACTATATGTAAGTACGATTATATGAGTTCATCTGAATTTTATTCTCTGTGTTCTAGGGGTCATGATATCTTGCTAGAGATCACTCATAATTATTGAGAACTTCAGTTATAAGGAGTTATACTGAAGTGATACGAATGTGTTCGTATTTACTCATGTCTAGTTCACAGTGAATCTAGGGAATTACACACAATAACTAGTAGTTGATTACGAGTAAAATCAATGTCATTAAGTTATTTAATGATATTTCGTGCTGATGAAAATGATCATGCACTGATAAGCTGATCGATAGGCAATTCTATTGTTTATAATAAAGAATACAGTTTTTTAACAATAACAAGCTAGCACTCGTTGGTTTGAAAAAATTGATGGTATTAATGGAGACTTAAATGAATATATTTTGATATTTCAAGTAATAAATAAAACTGTTTATTTATTACATATTTTGGTTAAGTATTTCTTTATTGATAAATAAAGTGTTTATTTATTAAATATTAAATAATAATTATTTAATTTTAAATAAATATTTAGATGACACATGATACCATTATAATTTGTCAAATGTCATTATTATATGTGTTCCTAAATCTTACTTTTGATCAATGGCAAAAAAATTGTTTATATATATATATATAATTGTTTAATTAAATAATTTATTATATTATTATAATCAGTTATAATAATATTTATATTATAATATGTTATAATATAATTATTGTTATTACTAGAAAATAACAAATAAATTTGGCCAATAAAATACTTACAAGTATTTTCATTTAATTTATTTTTTTTTAAATGGATGCCACATTGCTTTCACTTGCATTAATTAATTCAAATTTTTTTTAATTATATTATTTTATAAATGAATTAATTTGTATACGTGGGATATTGGTGTTGGATTTGAATCAATTCATTTTTGGTTTGTTTTTGAACAAAAGAAAAAGAAACTAATAAAAAAGCAAGATGAAAGCTTACGGTGGCTAAGTGTTTTCAAGTTTTAGTTTTGTTTTTCAAAGAGCAAGAAAGGAAAGAAAGGAGAACGAAAAAAAAAAGGATAGGATGTTTTGATTTTCATCTTTTTTCATGAAAGCTAAGGGTATATATATGTAGATATATGAACCTAAGTTGCAAATGATTGACAAAATTATTTTGTAAGCCAAAATTAGTCTCCAACATCTCACCATCAACTCCATAATCTTTTTACTAGTATATGGATACCCTTAAAGATTTGGGAAAAACTTTAAGCTTAGTGAAGAAAACTTGATAAGGTAAGAGTTTCATTAAATCCTAAGTAAAAGCATGCTAAAATATTTGATATGTTTAAATGCATAAAATATTAAATAAATAGTCCTTTAGGTTTTGCATGAAAACCATCCTTTAATAAATATATCAAACAAATTTAACATGCTTTTACTAAGGTTTAAAGAAATTCTTACCTTACTAAACTTTTTTCACTGAACTTGAAGTCTCCCCCATGTCTCCAAAAGTATCCATACATTAATAGGAAGATAATGGAGTCGATAGTGAGGTGTTGGAGACTAGTTTTTATTTACAAAATAAATTTTTCAAACCATTTGCAATTTAGGTTGATATATCTACATATATTCACACCTAACTTGCGTAGAAAAGAATGAAAAATAAAAACCAACCTTTGCTTTCTCTCTTTTACTCCTTTCTTTCCTCTTTTGCCTTTTGAAAACAATTTTCAAAAGCTTGGAACATCACACACCTGTGAGCTCTCTTTTCTTTCTTTCTTTCTTTCTTATTTGTCTTTTTTGTTTCCTTTTTCAAAACAAGTAAAATTGAATCAATTCCTCTTCCACCAAATATCTCCCATGTTTACAATTGTTAAAAATAAATATTATAATATTTAAATTGAATTTGAATCTATTTTATAATATTTAAATTGAATTTGAATTCATTAAATACAAGTGAAAGTAAGATGGCATCTATTTGAAAAAGAACAAATTAAAAAAAGATACTTGTAAACTTTTTATTGGCCAAGTATTTTTGTTATTATCTAATAATAACAATAATTATATTATAACATATTATAATATAAATAT
>JAWDEX010000001.1:1471460-1502638 GCA_035221805.1 Trichilia hirta | reverse complement strand
TAATATGTGAATCAACCCCTATGCCTCTTTTAAAAACAGGAGTTGAGAATGGGACCAACCATCACGCTGTTCAAGTAACTGTTCAGGTGTCCCATCACGTTAGGTAATGCCGTGCACGGCAAGTTACAGGCATTCATTATCATGCCAGACCTAACATAAAAGAGTGGTAAAAGGTGGTGAAAAGATTAACTTAACCACCATACCTACTACTGTCTAATCAAACTCCCATTCTCAGATGCTCACACGTGCAGAAACTCTATAAAAGGTGGAGGTTATACATGTAACAGGATTTGAATTTTTCTCCTTCGAACAGTCATCTCTCTTCTCCTAACTTGGGAGCCTTAAAAGGAAACTTTATATGATCCATTGAGGGATAACTGTTGGACTTATGCATTTTTTCCAAGCCCAGCCTCCCGAATCAGTAAAATACTTAAATACTGTAATTCCACTATTTTTATTTGAACCTGCCCCATTTCACTGATTTGAGCATCGGAGTTTATTCATCGGAAGACCGGCTTCACTTCTAGCTCTTTTTTGTGTGATTTCAGGCAGTCTCTTTCAGTTAGTCTATAAGAAGCTTCTACATCGACCGCAATAATAAATCTATGTGATGTGCTAAATCTTCCTTCACCGGAAAATTTGGGCACCAAGAGGGTATAAGTTTGGTGATGGACACTTTGTAGAGCTTGTTACTTTCATCTTCCTGCAGTCTGTCTTTAAGTTTCCTCCTATATCATATGTTTTCTGTCATTCTTAGGTCCGTGATGTCGAAGCAGAGATTGGAATCCTTGTTCCCTATTGACGATGTAGCTGTAATGGGAATCTGGGAATTATTGCTCCATATTTATAAGTTTAGGGTACGTAGCCAGATACACAATCTTAATTTACCACAACAAATTTTTGAAAACGTGAAATTTCCTACTGATAAATTGGCAGAAACACCATTGCAACTGCTCAATTTGGTCTATATGTTTATGCTAGAATGTTGAAATGTCAGGTGAAGTTGAAGGAAACTGTGGAGGCTGCTCTTCTGTTTAGGCCTCGTGTTGTTGTTACTTTGGACTTGAAGGGATTCTCTCTCCGTTTCCTAAAGCACCTACAGGGTAATATAAGCTGCACTTTCGGAGTCGGGATTAATGTTGGCATATTTTCCTATTGATAAACTGATAAGCAAGCTGTAGGACAATCAGCGAAATGCTTTTTGCAGCTGAATGTGGCTGCCAAAGATTCATTAGGCAGGTACACTTTCATTAGGGGGTGAAGCAAGACTCCAAAACCTAATTGTATTGGCAGATCATGTCTTGTGCATACTCCCAAATGAGGAAGCTGTTTGTAGATTGAATGGACTGGCTGCAACATTCGTGGGGCATCCTATTGTGGAAGATTGCTTGGAGCTGTATTCAGTATGAACTTGCACTCTATAATGTGATATATTTCAAACAACCTGTGAGGGAGTTCATATATTCTATTAATCAGATCTCGGAAGGTCCTGTTTGGAGTTTCAAGGTTTAATGCATGTTTTTGTTTTCATTTACCTGTCGGGTGTGTATATTTGCTTGGAAGAAAGGTTACATTTTAATTTTATTACGTGTTCATGCCTTCCAAATTAACTTTCTGTATGGTTGTTTTAGCACTAACAAAAGGGGAAGAACAATATGTTCAGCAAAAGGAAGCTGAGCCATGTGACTTGAAGATTGAAGGAAACGGTGAGAACTTCCAAAGTAAATATGCAGATCCTTCAGGTAATCTGAATCTGTTGTTGCAAGGCTAATAGCTTTGATTTTTATGGATGGCTTGGTATCTTAATTGCCGCTGTTGGAAAAGAATGGTTACTGTAGGTATCCCTAGGTTTAGCTGATAGAGATGTATATGTATTTATATGTTAAGAGTGCTATATAGGTATATCTTCTATTTTCTAATATATATTGAAATCCTTCCTTCTCCTAATACCACCTAAACTTTTAATTTTGAAAGTAGGCGTGGTCATTAGCTTGCTTCCGAGAAGCAGATTACAATCACTCAGATGCTTCCCATCTTTTCACACACTATGGAACAACTAAAAGACTTGTTTCCTGAGTTGATAACAGTAATCCACGTGGCATTTAATCAACATGCTGAGAATTACATTGCTAGACTTGTTCACAAATGGCCTGTACCTTCCATATTGGTTCCTGGAGGATTCTCACATGTGAAGTATGATGCTTTTAGTCTAGGTTCTCTCTGTTCCATCCCTTTATTTCAGTTGTGGGTATGGGGCATTTGTCAACAGAAACAGAGCTTCGGCAGCACCTGATAATTTGGACTGCAGGTTTATCTTTTCCTTTTTTCTCCAACATTAGATATTGAAGAATTGGCATTCAAATGCGCTAGCCTTATGTGACAACAGAATTTATCAATGAAATGCAATTTAAAATTTTCTACCTTGGCATGATTGACTTGAATTACTGACCCATTGCAGGGAATTGATGCACAATGAGGGCCTTCTAGAAGAACAAGTTGCTCCTGCCTACGACAAGTTTATAAAAGTTCTATGCCCTTTAGAAAGAACGGTAAACAACGTGAAGCAGCTGGATATTAGGGGGAAATGTTCCAGTTACACCCCAAGTACGATAGCAGTGTCCACCATACTAGGCTGCTATCTAAAGCCATGAAGACAGTTGTATCAGGCATCCTGATGGCTACAAATTCCTAAAATCACTGTTTATTTCGTTTCTTGACTGCAAAAATTGACGTAGTATTCCAATTTTCAATCTGTACCTAAATAGATTGCTTTGTATTTAATCGGAAATATTGCTTGGAAAAAACCTTGTATGAGCATGAGTATTGTAAGACCAACCATGTACTAATGACTTGGGAGAGAAATATTGCAGCTTTTGTTTTATGGTCGAGCATGCATAAACTGAAATCTTTGACAGTGTTAGTATTCTTATTGGGTAATATTGTATGCATGAACTGGCTACAACGTCTTCAAAATATCTTTAAGTGTTTGAGTTACTCAAATAACATGAAATTTATTTTTCTCCTTCAAAAAGTGAATAATTAAATTTACAATTTTGAAGTGGATTATGATAAAGAAACGACATATGTCAACTTCACGTGTTTGCCATGGAAATCTGACTATCCTGAAGACCAGCTCAACATCAATTCAGACAAAACCTCCTGTCCTGAAGGCAACAAATACTTCAATGCCTTCTCAAAATAGTAAAAACACTCTTTTTAAATCCAATTTCTCCCATTAGTCCCATAAAAATAAACACTATCAAATTCCACGAGAAGCTTAATTACAAATTAAGCATCTATAATAATGGCTGCGTCCAGAGGAATATTTCTTTTCTTCGTTGTCACCATTGCTTTCTGCTTACTGTTGATAAACTTTGCTGATTCCCATCAAACTGCTGAATCAAGAGGTGTTGAAAATTTTCGTGGCAACGAGTTTGATGACACTTCCAAAATTGTGAACAATGTCAAGATCTCTGATCCCTTTGCAGCGGGTACTTCGAATCGCAATTCGCCTTCACCTTCCTCTCAGCCTGCAGCCAGCAATTCCGAATTTGAGTTTCCGGACACACACTATGTTATAGTGGGACACTAGACCATAGTTTAATTTATATTATTTATTTATTTGTTCTTGTTGTTGTTGTTGTTGTTGCAAGTCTAAAACTCATTCATGTTTCTTCCCGGACAGTCGCCATTTTTTGTTTTCTGATCCAATGTGAATTGAGCAGTATTCATAGATTTCGTTTCCTCATCCGGGATTTTTGAGAAGCGATTAACAAAGAGGTTGTGAAAGTGCACCTTCCAATACTCCATACCGAAGAAGATGCAGACAAACAACTAGATGCCTGGGTGGGAATCGACGCCAAACATCGGTTAGGGAAGAAAACTGTGGAATGCTTTTGATCGTACTACGAAAATTTGACATACATATTTTTGTTTTCTTAGATCCTTACATATATAACTTTATCTTTCTTTTCAATTATTATGATCAATTAAATATTAAATGAGTAGTATTCTCAAAATTTATTAATTAAATTTATTTATAGTAAAGTTAAAACTAATTAAGTCATTAGTTAAAATAACTTGAAGACTATTTTATATATTCATTTTGTATTAAATCTAATATTCATAAGGTCATTTCTATATCTGGGGAGCTAATATACGTTTCTTTTCTATTTCATCTAAAGGATTTCTCGTAATTTAATTATATAAAAAATTGGGGATATAAAATTTAACCCAATAAAAAAAAAAAATTCAAAATACTAATAAGTTTATTTAACTTTTTTTTTTTTCATTTTTTTCTATTATGATTAGAATTATTATCATTTATTTTTTTATAAAGTTTGAAAATATTTCACTTAGAGAATGAGAATGAAAACTAGAGAATAACTAAAATAAAATTATTAAATATTTAATATAATTTTTAATAGTAATTAAATATATATTTTAATAATAAATGACATATAAAAAATATATTTGCTATTTTTATATTTTTATTATTGAACTAAAATATTATTAAATCTCAAGTACGTAATAATAATAATATTTTTTTAGTTATATTAATTATATCAGCCATCTCCTTGATTCATACATACATTTGTTGTTCCATTAAATTTTAGTTAAAGAATGGATATTTTCTTCACTTAGATTTTTTTTTTTTTTTTATTTTGTTACATTTTATGAAAGGATAAATATTACTTTAACCAATTGATTTCTTTTGATTAAGTGATGTTAATCACTATATTATCTAGGTGATGTCCATTTACCGTCTCCTATTAATCTGGTTAAAACTTAAAATTTTGCATTTTTACTATGCTATTAATACTTGTTGTAAGACTTTAGAATAATTAAAAAAATTATAAAAATGGGAATTTTTTCTTTTTGAATGATAAAAAGGACAATAAAAATAACTATAACAAAATAAAAAACCGAGTGTTTCGTGTTTGAAGAAAAAATATGTTTGATTGTTTTAAATGTACTGTCTCATTCCTAAAAGTAAGTCTATTTATTTACAGATAAGTAAGTAAAATCTTTATCCTCAAGAAGTCTTTCAGTTTAATTTATATTCTAATTAGAAACTTTGTTTTTTAAAATATTCTTTTTCTTATCTTATCTCTATTTAAAAAAAGAGCAGACTAATGCTAAGACAATGGTGAAAAAAAAATTTAATATCAGTATTCTTGAATAACTTCTTTTTGCAATATAAGGGATACGAAAATTAATGAAAAAAATTAAATTTAATTGTCAAAATTTTAAACAATAATTCGCTCTCCATAAATTCTAATCTACCTTAATCTATTCAAACATCACATCGAGCTTTCTTTCTTAAAATGAAGCCCACGAAAATGATGGCTCTTCCTCTCAAATCTCAGCATGGTCTTACCAATCGACATAATTGTTGAAAGATACCCAGGCAACGCAAAAATTAGGATGTTATTCATGGATGTGGCTCTACGAAGATGCAGTCAGGTCAGGATCAATTTGGTTGCAGCCGACACTAATAATTAATAAGAATTCAGTGCCCATATAAATTTAGCTAAGTAAAAAAGTAATTAATGGCGTTTTTCTTTTTTTTTTTTTTTGAAATAAAATAAATAATTAATATTTAATAAGTTGAAAAATCAGTAAATAATAATTGTCTTGTAATTAAACACATCTAGTATTTATTTATTTATTTTTTTCAAGCCTAGGCTTACATATGTAATCAATTACGTTCCATGGGTTGGTAATGGCCCATGACCCCAAACACTAAGTTGCTTATTTGAAACATTGATTACTTGCATAATTTATTAACATAAAAATATATTAATTATATGTGGCAAAATTATATTTTTATTATATGTTATATACATATTCTTTATATAAGAATATAAAATATATAATAATTATATAATATTATTAAATTAATTTATGTAAAAGTATGGATAAAAAATTTATATCTTATAATAATGTGTACAACACTTCTCTCAGTTGCCAAACCGATTCTCTTTCCAGATTTCTCCCAATAACAATATGCCAGCACTTGCGTCGCATGTGGTCATGCACCTAGTGGCTGCTCAGTCTACCGGAGATTAAATGTCCAAAATAGGCCGTCTCATATCCTTCCGCCCGACGCCTATATAAATATAAGTAACGTACCCATAACTTTCTTACCAGCTTTTGCACATATTTAAGCAAAGTGTACTCATCGTGTTAGTTCCACAGAACACAAAAAAGAAAAACAATTCCGTCAACACTTAGGTAATTTCTCAGTTTTGCTGTAATTTTTCCATACTTTAATTAGATAAATGTTTGATTTGTGTCGGGCATGATTTAGACCAAGGTTATAGAGCCAGCGTAATCCTTTTTTTTTTTCTTTCTTTCGTGGGTTCTTGTTATTGATTGATTTTGTTTGTTTCCTTTATTTAATTTGATGGTTTGGAGTCAAATGAAATGTAGGCATTAAATATTGTGACATTTTGGGGATGCTTTTATTAGATTTTGTGAGATTTAGGTAATTTTACGCCCTCTGGTATGTTAGCTGAATTGTGGTTTTATTTTTTTCATATCATTCTGTTAATTAAATCATGGTGCTGTAGCTGTTGGTAAAGTTGGAAGCTTGATTTTATTTCATAACCGTGGATTCTTGCTCGTAGTTTTATGCTCGGATTGTTTCAAAACCAATTGTTATAAATTATTATGGCACTTGAAATTTCTCCCTCCTAATGTATTGCTTGAGCTGTTAATTCAAGAGATGTTCTTTTATTTTGCCCTTTTGTATAGTACAAAATGCGAGATTCAGAAAGTGTGGTGAAAAATATGGAAGCGAAATGAGTATGTCGTGGAAATGAATTCTGGTGCATCTCTCAAGGGGCTGGGGCATGAGCTGCTGAAGTTGACGACTGTCAAGGCAGATACAATACTGTTAATTGTTCCTCAAAAGAAAGGCTCAAAATTGCTGTCTCCTTGCTCTGATGATCACTCAAGCTTGAGTGTGCAAGATGTTTCTATTATTGAGGTACTTTATAAGCGTGCTTAAATTACTTCTCATTTCTTCAGACAATTTAGAAATGCAACCATGTTATCCCTGTATTTCCAACACTTCTAACTATGCCTAAAGGTCTTTTACCAAGTTTTATGAGGTCACTGGTATATTGTTTCTTTTAATTTAGGGGAATCCTATCAGAATGATGGGAGTGTCTGAACATGAAGTTGACAAAGTTCTTCAAAATGAAAAAGCAGATCTGAGGATTGCTGGATTTGAGGAAGAAGAAAGGAGACTGAGGCAGCAAGTACTAAGACCACACGCTCCACTGAAACTTCCTCAAGGACCATATATCTTTTGTGATTTTTGCATTCTTCAAATTCCTGGAGTAGAGGCGCTTTCAACTTTTCAAATTACTCTTCTCTACTTAGATATGTTTAAACATGGACAGATTGCTTCCCTGTTGGTTAACTGCTACTTAGGTTAGCACGCTAACATTTTATATTTCGCATGGAGAAGTACGCTCTCTTTCAATTAAGAAGTATGAGGAATGTTATTATGCCTTGGAACAAATAAATGGATTTTTAATTTGATGCTAGATGGATGGTGATGTCAAACTTTTAATTTCTATATTCCAGTACTTGATATTTGCTGAAAATTTAACCTGGCTGTTGGACATGGAAGGATGTATATATAATATTGAAATAAGAACTATTGCTTTAGCTAATATATGTTCAACTTTAGTTGGAATATCATTGATTCATTGTGGCTGTAAAAATTGTAATGCTTAAACCCTATATTAGATTGATCTTTTCTACTTTGGTATTTTCTACAGTAATGTTTATTAGTTTTGATAAATTGTCTGGGAACACAGTGTCAAAGGTTGTTAGTGGTTTTAACTTCTTAATCAACTAGATATCTGTTGATGCACAGAACTTACCCTTATGAAGGCTTGGACATTACTGGTTCTAAACATTATACAGCAAAGGGAATCGTTTTTGCTCCTGCAATCACAACAACGATCAGAGCAATGCAGATTTTCGACAAAGAAACTCTGATACTTAAGTCAACAAATGGTGATAATATAACGTAATCAAGTAAGGGAAAGAGAGTTTTAGAGTTTTATAAGAGTTCGAGTTATAAGTTTTGTCTATAGTGGAAATGGGAGGGATGATGAACAGTTTTGGATTTGATGGATGAAGTCACGAAGAAGAAGAAGAAGAAGAAGAAGTCCCCTTGTTGAATGTCGCTCCCTCTCTCTCTATAGGAGTGATTGCCATGTTCTTTAAGTATGCCCGTGATCATTGGAGAATGGGTGTGACATTGGGTTTGCAGGAGGGTTGAGTGCAAACCTTTTCTAATTTGACTTTAAGGTAATCATTTGTCCTTTACTATCCCACCTATCTAGTATATACATAAGGGGTTGCCTTTTATGTCATGATGTAACAGGTAAGTCAAAGAAAAGGACAATTTATGTAGAGCTTGACATGTGACCTCCTTCACTGTAGTCCATTTTTAATAATACTAGCCTATAGCTGTTGGTAATTGTCGGGAATACATTAATTTTCCACCCAGTAAGAGAAATCCTAAGGTGTACCTTAGGTTTGTTCTTAGGCATTGTTGGTGAAATCACCTTAGGGGATTTGAGGAACGCCCTTGACCACCCGGCCAATCAATAAAATCTTTAAGATTCTAGTTGTAGAAATATCTTGAGCAGCTTCTAAGTAGGACAAACAATAGAAATGATGACGTGGTTAGGAGAATGACGTGAATGACTATTCATTGGATGTATCTTAATTGCATTGGCACTCAAAACTTTGGAGTTATGTGGGTCCCACTTAACCACGTGGTTAGGATTTTACCATTGTTTGACAACCTCATCGGGCCACGTGGCTAGTTCATACTAGTTGCCAAATTTGCCCCCCAGCAATATCTAATGGTTGTAATTTAATTTGTATAATTTTAGTGTGCTCGGATACTTTCTTGGGATGTCGGCTTCCTAGAAAGAACTATGCTATTTTCTTTTGCACTGATTAAAGTTTGTTTTTTCTTTATTTACAGTTGATTCAGCATTTGAGGCATTAAAAATAATGCACATGCTTGCTGTGGATCCTGGTATAGCTGCTCTCATGAACAAGGTACTTCTAAATGCACTATTTTGGTATTAGTTGTCATGTAGTATAATGCTCATTACCTGCAATAATTTCATTTCTACTTTCAAAGCATGGTTGGTGTGTAGGAATCATGACCGAGTTGGCCCCTATTGGTTATGTAGGCATAAGTCCAAAATGCCTTCTTGGTTTTAACAAGGCATCATCCATTTAAAGCATATAAAAATAGATGATTGTATTTTGCCGCTGACATCTTTCTTGTTGATTTATTTCCTCAGAATCATGGAGAAGAGATGTCTCCGGGTCTTCAAACTGATGATCTGAAGGGTTTCAGAAAATACGAGAGCATCAAGAAAACTCTCTTTCATGAACTTGTAAGCTTTATTACCACCAACTTTTGTTGTGCTTGCTTTTTTGTTTTGGGGTGACTCAAGGTTAGTGGCATCATTAGGTTTTCAATTACCAAATGATAACTGAGAGAAATTACAATTCTCTTTTTCTTTCAGGCTCATATGATATACTCAGAACATGATGCAAACTTTTATGCTTTGGATAAGCAGGTAAAATTGCACGCATTTCCTTGTCATTATGTGCGTGATTTAAGTATTGTTTGAGTTCTGTCTATGGTTCACTTGGTGCCGCCTTGTTCTGATTTGATGTATTTTCTGAACAGCCAAACGAAGAAGCTGCCACTTTTGATTGTACCAAGTCAAGTGGTCACACCTTGAGTGGAGTTAGGTGTACAGGTCACTATGAAAACGATTTCTATATTGGAGATAGTAAGAATTTTCCTCAGAAGCTTGGGGGAAATGTTTCAGATCAATTGGCTAGTGTTCACGCATCTTCAGTGGCTGCTGCTTATTGTCGTCTAGCTAACAGTGTGGGAGTATCTGAAGTCTGTGAAGAACCTGACCCAGATGATTCTGGACTCATTGTACAAGGAGAACCTCATCTTATGGATTCAGTAGAAAGTGAGAATCCAGATATTGGGAGTCCGAATTGAGCTCAGCGGAAAGATCACAAGCCTGATCCTGACGACTGTCCTGACCATCAGAGTAAGTTTGAGCCTGATCCCGATGACTGTCCTGGCCATCAGAATAAGTTTGACCCTTGTCCTGATGACTGTCCTGGTCATCAGAATAAGTTTGACCCTTGTCCTGATGACTGTCCTGGCCATCAGAATAAGTTCGACCCTTGTCCCAATGACTGTTCTGGCAATCAGAACAAGTTCCACCCTGATACCGCTGACTGTTCTGGCAATCAGAATAAGTTTGAGCCCAATCTGACGATTCCAAGAATGGGGAAAAATCTGACCCTGACAAGATTGGGAAAAATCTGGCAGGCAGAAATTCATATGAAGAGCCTGATCTGGATGATTCAGCAGCTTCTTGGAAGTCTTATGTTGTGGCTGAACCTGATTCTCTTATCTCTCAGGTAATGGTGGTGGATAACAGGATTCAAACCTGGAAGAACACTGCTGAACCTGATCCAGATGATTCAGAGGCTAAACAGAAAACAGACACTGCAAGACCAGATTGTGGCTTTTCTTCAATAAAAGAAACCATGGAAGATCAAGACCATCTATATAAGGGTTTAATAGAACATAATCCAGATGAATCTCAGGCAAATTTAGTTGCGCAGGATGAGCTTGATCCTGAGGATAATTTGGTGCCCCAGAGGAATATCCAGTTTGAAAATCAATGAGCCAGATCCAGATGATCAAGAAATAAGGAAATCCAAGACTCTGTGACTGTTGTTTGTAGTCATCTGCAGAAGGCCATTGAGATGCTGCAGGCAGAAAATTCTGTGGAGGCAACTACTGTCTTGCAAACCTCTTTTAAGAGAGTTAGGTACGTAGCGTGATGACATCCATTTGCCCCGCTTCTCCTCTGAAGTACTCAACCCAAGCTCTCTAAATACATTTATATAATTTATTGATTCATGAAAGTCATTGTAATTATTCTTGCACAGAATTACTCATCAAAGCTGGAAATATTTGTCTATGCTGGCAGGACTCTGGAAGGTAAAATTACTTTCCTCTATCAAATTTTCTTTTTTAAATGTTTGCTGTGAATTTTTTCTTCTTCAAATCCTTGATTAATTAATGGATGGTATGTTGCAGGCTAACCCTGTAATCCAAAGGAATATTGCGAATTACAAAGGTTTGTATCTTTTACCTTTTTGAGTTTGTTTTGGTAAATTCCTAACATGTTAAATCTATCAGAGCAGTGGGGGTTGGATTGTTTTAGTCAAGCTGAAGTGGAGAGAAATAGTTAACCAGCTTGAAGAGTTTGTCCAACCTGCCATGGAAATTCTTTATTTGGTTGGTTTCATTGAAGTTATTTCAGATGAAATTGGAAAAGCCAAAACTTACCTATTGTTGAAGCGAAATGATCCAGGCTTATTGTGGCTTGCCAAGTCCTCCCTCGCAACACGCATTGCTTACTGGATATGAAGGATATTCTAAGAAACTGGAAAGGCAACGTGTGCAATATGTAAATTGTGCATTGTGTTGTACTTGATGAAAGATACTGTCATTGTGCTATATTCATGAAATACCCACAGAACTGTACATTACAATTGATACTATAGAATTTAAAATAGACGTGTCCATAAATAAAAATAGCTGTAATATAATACTATAGAATTTAAAATAGACGTGCCAATAAATAAAAATAGCCGTCATCTAAGTGTGAATACTGATAACTGCCTTTTCGTGGTTGCATTGCTGCTTCTTGATATTTATGCTGGAAGATGACATGACATTATTATTTCGAATATTGGATGTCCTTAAGGCATCACAAATGTGATATATGGAATGTTTCTTTTGTTTCATTACATTTCTCTTGTGATTAGAGGGAAAATTTTAACATTTTGTGGTATCTTAGGGTTAATAGAACGGCAGGCAATTTGGACGGAAGTGCGAAAAATCCTTCTGCTTGGAGACTACCTGACCTAATCCGTGCCCCTACTTTAAACTCCTTTCTGTGCTGGCAGAAAAATGTCAGGAGTCAGCCGTCAACACAGATGGAATTTGTTGTCAATACTCTTCCTGCCTTGTTGCTTCCGCTGTTGTCTTTCTTTAATAGAGACTTGGCTAATGTTCTATGATTTCTATGGTAAATCCTTTACTCCTTTTCGGGCTAAGAGTTCTCTGTTCAAGAACCGTCCTACGTTCAACCTGGAATATTTGGTTTCGACTTCCCACTCATTTATGGAACTGTTTCGGGTGAATGGTCTTTCGTCACAGAATCATGAAGTCAAAATATTAGTTCTTATCCCAATCATTTTAGAGAATTCTTCTAAAAAATATTTTGTTCGCACATGAAATAGGGTAAATATGTGATTTTAGGAGTGTGAGAAAACAGGAAGAAAAAAATTTATGTAAGTTTTCTACTAGGACAAATATGAAAGGAAAAATGGTACCGTCCCTTGCTGTTCTATATACTTTTCAACTTAGTGTTTTATTGGTATTCAAGAACGAATAATGCTGCAGAAGCTTCTTGGATTAGATCGCTGACGCCTAAAACAAACACATGCAAGTGATTCTACGGCGCATATATCTTAAAAATGACGAGACCAGAATATCCGAACACAATGTGTATTGGCAGAGCAGAAGTTCATGGTAATGACCAAACCAGCCCCCCTACGAAAATGACATATCTTGTATAAAATTTGACAATGACCCCGATTGCGTGCATTTTCAGAATATTGGATTGAAGAAGCAAGGCCCAACAGTGCATCCATACTGTAAATCTCACAAAAAAGAAACAGTCTGGGTATTTGCTCCCACTTTACAACCAATTTTCACTTGAACTTCGCCAAAGCGGGTGTGCTCACTCAACTTCTGGCTTACGGCTGACCCTCCTAAATAACGATAAAGAAATTAACTACTGTCCATTGGAATATCACTGCCATTTGGGTTAGATATGTTGGCACCGAAAGGGGTTTCAGAGATGCTCTTCTCAGTCTGGCCAGCTCCAAATGTGAACTCCTGTGGAGGAATGTTTGAAGGAGGACGAGTAAAAATTGAGGTTGCTGGAATGTTGAAAGCAGGGACGGGAATGGGATCATTAACCTTTGGGAAGCCAAAGGTAAAGGATGGCACACCTGCTGGAAGGAGTGCAGGCTGGGAAGGATTGCTATTATCAATTGACGCAAAGATCTTCTGTTCATACTCCTGCAGCTGCTGGTACACATCTGCAAATCCCAGCAAGTAGAACATCATGGAAACAGTAAGTCGTAGAATTTATAATATGCACATACGAAGCAAATTTTAAATCAACTTTATTCTGAAAACAGTTATATAAGAATTAGTGTTAAAGATTGCCTCGTAGCAATTCTTTTTCACATCTATAACTTTGCTAATAATGGAAAAGACAGCTCCAGATATTCTGCAAGAAACATACGGTAAATTCAAGTGTTTCACAATGGTGTTGCGAAACAATACTTGTCTTTCTCAAACTTTTAATTCTGAATAATCAAATGGCTGAACTTTTGTAACTTCTTTCCACGATCTAGCAACCAAATTTGAAGAAAACTATGGGCTGAATTTGACGAGGATTAGTATATTTTTCTAGGCAACTTCAAACAATACAAACTTTCAACAAAATGAATTCAACCAAATATTTTCCCACAACAGAGTCTTGTTTTTGAGCTAGTGTCCATCAGAGAACTGGTGAAACTATGCAAACTGAATTCAGCAAGTAAAATTACAAGGTACTTCATGTACTCTCTTCACCACTTTCTGCTTCTCCATAACAACTAATATAATTATCCTTGGGATGAACAGACTGGACTCAGAGGCATACTTTGATGTACAAAGAATATTTCAATCAAACACGATACATCCCATAGAATAAATTTTCAACAACGCAAAAATGCCAATTTATGCAAATGATATTTCTATGCCTTTACATACCTTCTGATAAGTGAACAGAGGGTCTCCGCTCTTTCACCCACCAATAACCCTGTGCAAGCCTCCATCCTTTATGTTTCATCAAGTATGCTATTACAATAGCAGGTGACCTGTCAGAAAGTACATAACTTCAATTCAATAGTTATCAATGGCAGTTCAATGGAATCCTCAATGCATGGCATTTAGGGAGGCAGTAAAATCATGATCCTATAAGACTTCCCACACCAAACGGTCTGTGATGTCTATTATACATTCCAGTGCCAATATTTTGTGTTTGTGTATAAGCAAAAGTATGTGTGCTTCGCATTGCCTTTCAATGAAACAGAAAATTTATTTTGAGATAATTGGTAACCTGTTTTTCCCAAACATGCAGTGCACGAGAACACGAGCTTTGTCCCTTTCACATTGTTCTGCCAAGTAAATTCAAAAGATAAAAGAACAATGTCAATCATATCCCATGCTTATTGAGAAATCGTAACTGCATGATTTTGTTAACAACCGTGACTAATTAAACAGAGATGCAAGGAATGTCAAAACAGTTGATAAACTCCAAAAACAAGCCCTTTTATTTACTACATAAAAAAATGAGAAAATCTTTGTACTCTTCTTTACCTATTACATAGTAAAAATACAACAAGGGTTGTTTGCACCCTCATTATTTTGACCTTTGTCCATCCATCATAACACAGATTTAAAAGTGGTGACTGATCAGTTAAGAATAAAATAAGAAAATATCCATGTACTAAATGTGATAAGCACAAAGGAGATGCCCACCTAAACTCTAAACTGAGAGCAAAATTAACACAGTTTACCATTTAACCACAGAAACAGTAGTTATAGAATTTGCATTTCATTGCCCACTCAAAAGGATCTTAATCACAAAGAGATTAAGTCGAGGCTATTTTGTCCCCATAGATCTGCTGTAGTTGGTTTCATATGTCAAAAGATAAACAAATTAAAAGCACACAGAAATCCATTGCAGGTATCAAACAGCTAAGGATGCTTACATGTTCCAATGACTGCAAATGCACAGAAGCATAATTTAAATGCCAGCTAAATTCAATCTGTTCAAGTCATCAATTTCCTCAGATGCCAACGGGTCCAAAAAGAATATTCAATTAAAACCAAAGGCATAGAAGTATCAGGTACAAACCTTAAAAATCCTAACCATAACCCTTAGAAGATTATGAAAGTTCTCTATAAAATCACCTAAGAGGATATAGCGTGCACATGCTAAACAAAGTGCTGACTAAACTTAACAAAGAGCAATTCCATTATCACTACATGGACAAGCATGTTCTCATTTTAACTTTCCAATGCAAAATAAAGCCTAAGTATAGTGAATTCAAATATCAACAAAAGTCAGTGATCTCATTGAACAGCAGGCGAGGTACCAGGCATATATAATGACCATGGTTCAAATAGGAATTACTTAATGTGCAAATATTTCAACATACCAAAATTCAGTACACGGCGGGTGACAATTGTCTTGCAAGTGTCTAAACCCAAAACCAACATTTGACCAACAAATACTGATTCAAAATGAGAATCAAATAGAAACACACCTAAAAACTGAATTGCATCATCGAATTGTAAAATTTTGTCATCTTGAAGGCAGTGATAGGTAAATGAGTTCTTGTAGAGATTTTGACAAGAAGGTACAGTCTGCATACAGACGAAATAAGAGGTATAAGTATATGCCATATGATATACAGTTTAAATGATTGAAAACCATAGGTGTGCCCTTTTTACAAATGAACACAGTGATCACGAGAGGAAGTTATACTTTCAGCAGAAGTGTATACACACAAACACATGCGAGCGCGTGAAAATGATGGAGAGAAGTAACAAATACATCCACAACCAATGGGACAAATTAATTAGAAATCACAAATAGAAAATTATGCAAACCTTTTATAAAAAGACCAAAAACTTTATTCATTACCATGAATTTAAAGTGCTTGGACATCAACTAAATAAAAAATCATAATAGATAACAAGCAGTCATAAAATCAAATAAGCCATTCCAACTAAAACCTATGATCATGAAGATAATAGCATCTACCAGACCAAGTGCAAAAGAAATCCCGGCTGTAAAGCATCAATGTAAACTATTAACGTCTGTACCAAAGCAATGCTTGCACTGAGCATAAGAAGCAAGTCCTCTACCCGATACCAGATATAGTTGATTGGTATATAAATCAAATCTTACTTTCTCATTAATATCCAGCAAGGACTTTTACCACATGTCATCCTTTTTACCGGAGAAAAACATAAAAAATAACAATTTGCTAATCTTCAAATCTCTATTTCATCCTCCAGCCAGTAACTAAATAGCAGCCATTAAATAAATAGCATGGATTCTTGATGTAAAATCAAAACAAAAAGATGAAATCCCCCATCAAATTACAATTAAACAAAAAAACTAAACCCTAATGTAAAATTAAAATAAATAAACAAAATCCGGTTCAGACCACATAACCAAATTACAATTAATCAATTCGATAACAATTTAAAAAACCAAAAAGAGAAGCAGAAACTCACATTAAGAACCCGCGAAATCCCTTGAGTCTTGAGCAGCTCAGAGCGAGAAGCGTTGTCGTAGCTGCCCAAATACAAGAACTCAGGCAGGATCTCAGACGGGAAAGCGCTAACCTGGAGCGTCGATTTCTCCGCCGCGGACGACGACCTATGTCCGCAAATTCCACAAACTTCTCCCTGCTCGTACTTGTGGTAGTGCCCGCACACCGCGCACGGGTTCTCCCTCTCCCTCTTCCTCATAACTAATTATTACGGCAGTGAAATAAAATTGAAATTCTTTTTTGATACGTTGATGAGATTGTAGTTGATTGATATATGGATAAAAATAAATAAAATAATTTGTTATCGCTGCTGCCTCTGCTGTGTTGTACTGTTGTAGGTATGTGTCAACGTTTCGAATGGGGAGACGATGCTGCTTGATTTCAGAGATTCTTGATGTCCATGTGCACGTATGTAGTTTAATTTAATTCAACGCTCTGCTTTTTTTTTTTTTTTTTTTTTTTGGTTTTTTCTGATCTGATGGTACGGGGCTTTTAATATGATAGATTTGCATTAGGCTGTTGAACAATCATCGTCTGCCACGTTGACCTTCATAGCCCTACACTAACCATTATGTAGTGATTAGGATGAAAGATTATGTTGCCCTTTATAATAACTTTGCCATGGTTACAAATATTTTCTTAAATGGTTATATTAATAATTCCGTAGATTTAGGTTCGTTTGAGAGTGCTGCATTTTTAATGAAAATAAAATAATAAAATTTGCTCTTTGTCACAAATTATTTCATCTAACATCAGAACAAAAGGATCCTTTAAAAGACGAATATATCCCTATTCATACCATCAGCAGAGGCGGCTAATGGTAATTTTCCAAGACAGAAATTTTATAGCAACTTCCCGCTGGCCCAGTCTAGAGTTCCGCCATTTTGGTACTGGGAAACAATCCAAAGATCAGGAAAGTAATTAGCAAGCTAAAGCATCGGGAAAGTGGAAACTAGAAGTCTTATAGTTGTACGAAGTTTCAGACATCGTCCATGGCAACCCCATCTTAGCGTCGGCTCTTACTACTTTTTCGCTTTTAGCTTTCTCGTTACGTTTCCTCCTCTTCTTAGGTTGCAAGTTTCGGCCAGCATCCTCTTTTTCTCCTTTGCAGAGTCGTTGTCATTGGTAACACCAACAGCACTGCGTTTCTGTACATATATGTTGATAAATTTTCGTGGACGACCCTTTTATGCCAAGCTAAAAATTGAAGAAAATTTGAAGCGGAGGTTTTTATCAGCGAGCGTGGTTTTGATGAATTATAGGCAAGTTTTTTCAAGAGTCTCAAAAATCTCAGATGGGGTTTCTGATTATTTTGAAAGTAGAAGATATATCTGCTTTGTTTTCAAAGGTTTTGAATTAATTTAAAACTTATTAGGATCTCTTTAATTTATACTGAGAAATGAGGGGTAATGAAATTTACTCATTCATATCGATATTTATTTTTTGAATTTTGATTTTCAGGTTTAGGCATGGTGACTCCGGTTGGCTGCCTCGTGGAAACCACGTGGAAGCGTGGGATAAGGGAATATACGACTGAAGTTCTTAAGATGGATAATTTTGATAGAGAAGCTCAGTTACATGCATTTGATTAGTTGACTTCAAAAGTTGCTGCGGTCGTGGCTTGTGGGAATAATTCTGGTGAATTCAACGAGGAATTGTGGCGTAATTCTAAAGTAACCGGTTTTGTTACTCTGGTTTGTTTTATCAGTTGTGAGTGATAGACAGTTTTTGGACCACTTTGATACTTTGTGAAAATTTATTGATATCGGATAGCTTATAATGATTGCTTTATTTGTATGTGGGAAAAAGCTGCATTTAGATTGGTGAATGGATGAATGATATTTGACCGAATTTGAATATTTGATAGTGAATGCAGTGGCTAGAAATTTGGGCAATGCTAGAAGTATTAGTCTTTCTATATCATAACTTGTCTCACTCTTTGACGATACATAATGGAGTTTCAAATGCTTTTTTGCTCTCCTGTTAAGTACTTTTATGTCATTATGATTATTTTCCACTTCTAGGATCACAGATCAATGGCTTATGCGCCGTTGATGAGGCTCTACGTGATGCAAAATGGTTGCCCTTTGATCAGGAGCAGAAGGAAAGAATGGTAGTAATTTCTTATTTTCAGATAACATGTGGATATATTCCATTTGTTGGTGGTTGTGGAAACTACAGGGAATAACTATTGGCGGGGATATAGGAAGTATCAGCGATACAGTTGATGCAGCAAAATGATTTGTGAAAAGGTTGGTTTAACATTTACCTCTTACTTTATTTCCTCTCGATACTAACTATAGGATGTATAAATGACTTATGGTTCTGGAAAGTAACTAATGTGAGCGCTGATAATTCTGCTTTTTCAGCAACTTCATTGGCTTAGTCCATTTTTCATTCCACGAATATTAATCAGTATGGCATCTGGTCATGTGAGCACGAAATGCGGATTTCAGTTTTGTTCATAACTTACATTACATTGGTCGATTTTTTGGGTTATGCGGTATCTTTTAAATATATATATGTTGTGAATTAACTAGAATGCTGTTCAAATAGTGATTTGGAGTTTAATGCCTACAAGAAGCCAGCTGCATTTTTCTTTGTTCCAGTTTCATTTTTTGTAGAAATATTGGCATTTTTTTCAGTGATTTTGTAGACCATTTTCGTGGTATTATTGCATAATATTGTTTCACTTTTAAATATAAGGACCAAACCATGCTGCAGTAACTGCTTGTGCTACTGGGGCACATTCTATTGGGGACCAGGATGATTCAGTTTGGAGATTCAGATGTTGTGGTGGCTGGGGGCACAGAGTCCAGTATTGATGCTTTATCTATAGCAGGATTTTGCAGGTAAGCATTGAACCTTATTTTATGCCTCATCTCGATGCAGCCTATTTGTTTAGCCCTCACTTCTGCAAGTGTCTTCTTTTTCTTAGGAATAGAAATGGTTCGTGAGGGTGGAGATGTAAGTCTAGTGTCTGAAGTGGCGTTACTAGATGAATGGAGAAAAATAAATACGCCTTGAACTTCTATGATGGTTTTGTAATATTCTCAAAACTATAACTGGAGAAGTTACTACTGTTTCTTATGTATAGCATGCGAATATATATGCAGCTGGACTTTCAATGTTTTGGTTACACAAGGTTCATTTGTAATGAGGTCTGCTCAATAAAATTAATCTTACTATTCTTATTTATGGAGTTATATGTTAGATTTTATGTAGCCAATAATGATTTATGGAATTCCAGGTCAATGACTTTGAAAACAAAGTACAATGCTACCCTGCAAGAAGCTTCACAACCTTTTGATTGTGGTCAAGATGGGTTTGTGCAAGTAATTACAGATGATGAGTAATTGCAGTATATGCTTTCTGTCATCAAACTTACACTTCAAGCACAGATAGATGAAGGTTCCGATGGCTTGGCACTAGAGGTGAATTGGACATGTCTCATTGATTTTTCAATCTTTGTTCTCACTTATTCTCTGTGGATGAATCTTCATTGTTTTTTCCATTGATTGATTTTTTTTTATCTGTCTTAAAGGAGCTTGAGCATGCAAAAAAACGAGGAGCCAAAGCAAGCGCTGAGGTTTGCAGCTATGGGATTTCAGGTTATATTTCAGTACTAGTGTTGAAATAGCCGGTGTTTGTGTCTATGGTCTTACTTTTTTGAATCATTGATTTCTGAAACGCAACAATGTTGTATAGGTGATGTGTATCACATTACTCAAGTGCATTCTGATGGAAGAGATGCTGTTTTGGCCATGACACAGGCCTTAAAACAGGTACTTAATGATGTTGATGGCTTTTGTAACCATTGTCCATCCTGGATTGATTGTTAGCAGTGGAACAAAAGTGACATTTGAATATTTTTTATTATTGTATATTTGTTTTATGAGCTCTTTGATCAATCTTGGTGCTGGTTCAGTGGTCAGCATGTATATCGGGTAGTGCAATAATTCTTGTCTTTATATTGATGCCTCTCCACTTTTTAACGAGAAAGGATAATTGTGAGCATCTTGATTTTTTTTCTTATATATGATTACTATAGCCTGAGAACTTACTGAAATTATGTTGGAGAACCTATGATCACAGTGACCATGTAGCTTTATTTATTGGGGCCATTGGCAATGGTTTGGTGCTGTCCAGCCTTGGCTTCCATGTCCATTGATGGAGGAAGTTGATTTCCTTACTGTGGTTTTAATCCATAGGTGGCCTAAACAAATTTTTTCTGGTGTATATTTTTGAAGTCAATTTGGTTATGATGGTTCTTTCATCTTAAATACACTTGCATTTCATTTTTTACATTCTGGACTTCATTTGAATCAAGTAGACTATGTCAAGACGCATGCTACATCTACACCCTTGGGTAAATATTTGGTCCCTTACAAGACTATTCTCTGACCATGCAACATCAGGTGCTTTGGCCTTTTCCTCCACCAAGGTATATTTAGTTCTGGATCTCATTAGTTTCTGGAGAAAGGAGGATTCTGAAACTTCTTCTGTTGGCACAGTTAATAATTCACTCATTTTGCAGTTTTTAGCATGGTTGACGTAAATTCACAGCATAATGCACAATATCTACACAGTTTATCAAAGTGATTGCCCAATCAGAATGTTATTTACCGTTCTTGTCATAAATCGTTTTTCATGTTGACATTTTAGGGTGCTGTTGGTCATCTTCTTGGAGCAACTTGAGCCATTGAAGCAATATTTTCAGTTTTAGCCATTTGCCATGTAAGTAATATTGGATTAATGTGCTTTTAGACGATTGGATGGAAGCATTCATATGTCAATGATTGATGGTACATGGTTTATGAAATTTCTTTGCACTGTTAAGATTGACTACAAAAGCTTGAACTAAAAACCAAGATATGCGTGTGGTACTTATCTATGAAAATGAACCAACAAATTGGGGGTTTTTAAAGGTCCACATCTCATTATTTTACGAGTATGTGGACTTGTGCGGCTCAAATATAAGACTCTGCTCATCTTGATTCGTCTTCTTGTCACTTTAAACATACCCACAACTTAGAAGACCCACTTTCAATACTCTCTTTTAGATGTTTCTTTTCTAAAAGGTTTACTCTGAGTACAGTGTATACTGTGGTTTCTTTTCTCAGGGAGTTGCACCGTTAACTCTCAATCTCACTAAATCAGATCCTGTATTCAATGGTGATTTCGTACCTTTAACTGCCTCAAAGGAGATGCCAATAAGAGCAGCCTTGTCATATTCTTTTGGCTCTGGAGGAACAAATGCTTCTCTACTCTTCATCAAATGTTAACATCACTGGATCAATGTAATAATGTCTAGCTATGGAAGTTATGAAATGACTTGAAGATAGTAAATTTTACTTTCTTTTTCTCCTAAATTTTAACGTTCTTTGCAGGCATTTATGCTCTAGATTTTGAAAATATTATTTGTCGAAATTGTTATCTGCTGATGGCCAGATGCAGCTGCAAAAGGAAAATGTTCCTTCGTTCATTACCTGGCTTAGTACTTAAACTGAAAGTTGTATAGAGGGAGAGATTTTTATGTAGTATAGAAGTTTTTATTATTTAATATCAATGTAGCCGTACATGATTTACGTACTCCCATTTACAAAGATATATTTTTCTCAATAAAAGCAAATGATTGTTTTCACTCTATTAACTGAATGTCACATTTGATTCTTTTTCTATCTATAAATCATCATTTCAGTTACCTGTTTCTGTGATAGTTAAAGTTTTGCAGCTAGCTTTACCAGATGATGCAAGTGCTTTATGGTGACCCTAGGGGCACTTGCCAGAATTTTCTCCATTCTCAGAAACAATATTATGTCAAATGGATTGAATACAATATTACTTCTATTCATTGGAATGAAACATTGCCTCTATTATATTAACATCATGATGCATTCTGAGCCATTTCCTATTAAGATGACAAGCTTTCTACATATCTGTGATAAAATTGCATAAAGAAAATAACTGATTACAGGACTACCCACCCTAGTGGACAAATTGAATGACTAAGTGTACATTGGCTTAAAACCTTATGTTCAATGAACCACTTTTGCTGAGACTTGTGACTGCAACTTCAATGCAGCTTGCCGGATGTACTGCAGTTGTTTGAGAGACGCTCAACACCATCCGTGGAAAAAAGAACTAAAGTCCATGCCTTACCACAGATGGTTTTCATGAACCATAGAAGATGTAAAAAATCAATTGGAATTTTGCAATATTGCTTTTTAGCAGTAGGCAAATATAAATCTAATACACTCTTTGAATCTAGAAATTGAACTGAATACATCTGAGCCCGACATAAATGTTTATTGGGGAACTATGCAATAATCTAAAATACATCCATTGGATTTTAAGCTTTTTCAAATAAGAAAATTGTAAAAGATTTTGAATTTAATCAAATAATCACCTCTACATGGTAGCGGCCACAGAAAGAGGTCAACAACACTGCTTTACTTCTGATCCACTTAGCATTGTCAATAACCTGCAATTTTAACAAATTCAATATTCCATATCAATTAATAGACCAATTTGGTTTGTGATATTCACTCAGATTTTCTGTTATTTTGCCCTTTTTTTTTTTTGTTAACTATCAGAAAAAAGAAGATGCTAGAAGTCTGCATGCATTAGTTGGGTGTTTCCACACAAACAGGTTCACATATACAGACTGCTAAAAGAAGACTCTAAAACCACAAAAGACAAAACAATTACAACTGGAACTTGTTTATAATAACTATGATTTATACAATTGAAGGTCCCATAACATCTTCCATTCATAGGTCAATTATATTGCTAGTTCTGATTGGATTCAGTATTCTGGTAATGAAGGTAAACTCTACTAGATTTACACAAAAAGGTTCACATAAATTTCCAGCACATAATTATTTAATAAGCAAAAGGTTTATAAACAAGAGCTCCACACCCTTTAGCTCTGTAATAAGAAATTTTGCCGTCAATGTTTCAGCATTATGCGGATTAAGTATATACCTTGATGTCGTATTCCCTGTAAATGCCATCTCTGGAGACAACATGATGTCTGTAATATGTAATGAAAAATTCAAAGAGGAATGAATCCCCTGAAGTGGAGATTTAACGATAAATCTTATTTTTAGAAGAGACAAACAGCAACAACAGACTTTTTCAACTTCTCAATTTGCCTCCCCTTCACATGAATATACTGTTTCTCGAGTTTTTTCCCCACTAAGTAGATCACATAGCCCTGAAATGCACGTAGCTTCATGTTTTAGACTCTAATCGTTTTTCAATTTCAAGACATTTTATACTGCAAGCATTACATATTAAGATAATAAACATGTACATAGAAGACCTAAATCCCTATCATGGTATTCTAGTATGGTGCTGAAACAGAAAGCACGCGCTTAATGATCTCAAACGCACCAGATCTAGAAATTCTTTTGAAAGATATATCAGTGAAAAAAGATGGGTATTTAAAGTGGACCGAGCAGTAAGAAGCTGTAATCCATAACTTTCCTTTTGGTGATATTCACGTATTTAAAAAATAATTGATGATATACAGCTGGCTTGGTATGACATGGTGAGTTTGAAATGGACGGAAAACAATGTCATTCCGCATCTCATAAGTTTCACCTGAAGTCAATATCATAAAGTCATCTTCAATAAACAGAGAGCCTTACGAAATCGCCAGGAAATGCAAACTTAGATGCCAAAGCAACATACCCACGTCTAATGTAACCAAATTGAGGTTTAGTTCCACATTGCCCAAGCTCCGGTGAATTTCAAACAGCTTCTCCACACCTTCTTTAACGGAAGGAGGAACAAATATTATGGGCGGCTTTAGGTTGTATAAACCACGACTTGCTGCATATATCGGTAGCCCACTCTAAGCCAGGAAATACAACACAAGTTCGTGATAACAATTACATACAAAATGAGCTCCAAGCACAAGCAAAATAAAGCTCACCCAAAGAACATACTACAATACCATTGAAGGGAAAAACTGTCGTAACCTAAAATCTACTACAAAGAATAAGATTTAAACTAAAAGTCTAACAAAACTATAAATCAAGATATAACGGGGCTCATCACATGTTTAGACTTGCAGAATTAGAATTTATATAAACTATCTCATAAAGAATTACTAAAAACAGAAATATTCCGAAGCAAAATGAATTCTTAACAGTACAATAAAGTAAGTCAGCAAGCTTACAATGTGATCAAGATGGCCATGCTTGAAAAAAACAAAGTTCCGCTGAATTGCTCTAGCTGGGCACCTCCCAATATCAAAAGAATACTTGAATTCGGGTATTATGACGCATGTTTCGTGGCCACCAACGAAAATGCCTTGGATAGATTAGCCTTCCAAGTATTTGCCTTTCCCGATGACAGCGGCCCGAGCCTTGTGGCGCTCTTCTTCTTCTTCGATGGCGTGGCTGATGGAGGATAAAATTCCGGAGGATTTCAGGGCAATACGGGACTGACACGAGGTTGGAGAGGGAGATTATGGGGATATAGTGATGATTTGGGGATGGAGGAGTGATGCAACGGGAATATTGAAGGGAGCTTGGAGGGCGAAATTGAAAGAGAAAGTTGCGTTATGAATAAAGTGCGGGGGAGAAGAGGGTTTTAGAGATTTTTTTCACTGCTGTTTGGGGGGACGGAAAGCTTGCACGGTACGTTTCGAAAAGAAATATACGGCGACCTCTTAGTTGATTCAACTTGTATTCAATCCCACAAGGCAAACTCAGTATTTGATTGCAGATTCTCTGATGCATGACGCTTTTATTTTTTTACTGACTCGTCTGATGCATATTTTAGGCCCGTACAATTTCCATTTTGATATATTTTACTTGAGTAATTGAGGATAATAATAAATTTAGTTCTGCTTTCCTTTGATATAAACAACATAAATTAAATTTGAACTTTGAAGATCAGTGAGCGTGTAAAATTAAACAACAGCACCTTATTACAAAAAAATGTGAAGAAAACAGTGAATAAAAATCAGATAGTTTTGAGTGACAATAACGTTACAGCAAACACTCTATAAACTGAGGTGATCTTGTGTGATGACTGCTACTATTCTTCAGAGTATATTTCAAAATTAATATTGAAATGTTTAGCATTACTTATAGTTTACACTTTTAGCATACAAGGAGAGTTTTGCTACGATTGAACAATTTACACACTGAAAGCTGGGAAAACTGCAACTGAAAACTATGTTACAACACTGTACAAAGCTGTTGGAAAACTGAAACTTTGTTTCCTTTCCCTGTATGCTTTTCCAGGACATCTTGACTGTGTCAAGTAGTGGATTTATTCAAAAGGGACAAAAACTTGTTTAAGATATTGAGACTCTGCATATGCCACGTCGCTGCAAACTGTGATCTTCGAATGTGGGAATGTAATCTCAGCATTCTGAACTGTAAAACCATGAATGATGGGCAAAGGGAAACCTTGTCCGAGGTGTGCATTTACATATGGCAAGAAAACTGTTTGGATTACAGTCCAGATCACTGGCTGCATTAATCGCGAAAGAAATGAACTTTTCATCAGTAAACATATAATTTGGCAATTTTTCAGGATGATCATATTTTGGGTAAGCATTATAGAACAAGCATACCTGAATGAGATACAAGTGCAGATTACCAATCTCACTCCATTTCAGTGACATCGTAAAGTCACTCAATTTCACACTACCAACAAGGTTATTACCTGAGACTTTTACCGAACCTGCACCATGAATAACCTGTGCAAATGCAAAAACAATAGAATTATATTCAATAGAGAGAGTATTTTTGATCATGAGTGACACTGAGTTACATAAATTTGAAGCTCATCAATGTAAAAGCCATTCAAACTGAAGACAGCTAGAATTTTTAAATTATTAAAGCCTCTGTGTGTGTGTAAGTTTTGCTATATTTCTGTCAACAAGCTTACCAATGAAATGCAAGCAACTGGTATTACTCTGTCTGCTTCCAAAACATCAATGATCAAGTCTCCATATACTGTAGAATCAATATTATGTTCTGCAACCCTTATCACTGGAGGAGAAGATAAAGAGATATTCAAATTCATATCATCATTTGGGTATTTCTTGTACAGTTGAGGAATGATAAATCTCCATCCTGCTGTGTTTAAGAGAGACTGATCTGGTACTTCATTCACAATCCATTGCATAAATTTTGCCTAACAAGGGAAAAACAACTTCCATTTAAAACTTATCAACCATACATAAATGTAAAAATATGGCAAGTGACCACATACTTTCAATATTTGTTTCAGAACTATGCAACCATTATTCAAAATACCCCTAAGACAATGTTTCACCAGAATCTGACTCCAATTTACTCATGGATATGACCATGACCTATGGCCCATAGATCACCAAATGACTAGAATGATCCCCAATACAGAAGAGAGTGTATCCCAGTTCAATCCAATCTGTTAACTCGGTTAAGTTCAACCTGTGCTCAATTCCCCAATTGGGTCCAATAATTTCCCACCAAGACATCATAAACCCAACTTCTGCAGTAATAACATGAATATAAGACATAATTGCAGTGAAAATCAAGTAGCCACTGGCCAAACAAACTCGTCATTAAGAATCTTCTAAGCCAAAGTTCAGTAGACATAGTTAATAGACGTTAATTTTCCAAACTTACATTATAGTATAAGGCAGATGCAGAGTTCAAGACGGCTTCATCTATTGAAATTCCAAGCATTTTAGATTGGTCTGTGCATAAGACCGAAGGTTGCAGATTCTTGTAGTGGTAGTTAGAGTTACGGATTTGAGCTGCTTTCTTCCTTGCTGTAAATAACCCATTGATATCAAACACAATAGAAGAACTAGTCAGTAAGGGGTTATCCACAAAAGTTACGTTCAAAGAAACATGATCATCCACCGCAATTTCTTTTGGAAGAGATTGCAAAAATGAATCAAACTTTGAAATTCCTTCTTTAAGTTCCTTGGTGATTGCATTTTCCACTGCAGATCCTATTTGCCCTTCAAATGCATTGACCATCCTGAAAAATGAAACCTAGATGATTAAATCAAAGAAAATAAAAAATTGATCCTATCAACAAGAGTAACTGATGCACATAGGACAATTCAACCCATAGAGCCATACACTTATAAATCTACTAGCCAGAAGTAGAAAAGGCGCTCCAGATATGGCTAGAAAAAAATGTCAGTTTCATTGCACAAAATGCTGTAAAACTGCACAAACCCAGAGATATCACAATTAATTGACAATAGATACAAGATGGTTTGCTAAAATCTCTCTTTTATAGAGCCTAAATAGGGCTAAATGAATGATAAAAGTGATTTTAAGTTAAAGCTATGCCCATGAAGCCGAAAAAGCTAGAAGATAATTTAAGAGGAAAACAGATACATAATTCACAAACTAATAGGATAAATGAGAGGGTAAAACTGCCAATTGGAAATGGACTACATTTCAATCTAGTCGTCCTTTTCCCACAAAAACTCACCAACATGCTATGTGGGCCATAAAAATGACAATGTGAGATTGTCGTCTCATTTCGTTAGGTATAAATGTCATTTCTAAGGTTTTCGCATAGAAAATCAAGCTCTCGCAGCAAATTAGCATGCAAACAGATGTCCAACTGCCAATAAAAATTTCAGGCAAAAACTAAAACAAATGGAACAAATTGCTATAAAAATTGCACACCCCTGATAGAGCCAAGAAGCTCCTCCATCCAACTTTATAGAGATATCTTTGACGTAGCAACCACAGTCCATAAGGGATAGCTGCAGTGAACCTTTCTGGTTCTCCATGCCTAAAGTTAGTCCCACTTCCATGCCTTCAACCTTACAAAGAAGCATCACCCATCAAATTTCCCACTCTTTGAGGGAAAAATAAAATAGAAGAACAATCATTGAACCCTAGTACTTGTGTGATAATCTGAATACTCAAATTACACCACTACAGATGCATGCCCAACAAGAACCTCGACAGGCACAAGAATAACAGCAATTCATGCCAAAATTGTCTTTGTACCTGAGAGACCACATTAACAGCACCATACACCAATAATACCATACATATGAAATACAAAACGAGTATAAGAAAGAAATTCTCAGCTTAAAATGTCTTAAATAGATTTCAATCACAACTCTAACCATCAAAACATACCCAAAACTAGCACGGCGCAATACAAATCGACATACCCTAATTACCAACCTCACCGATTACACATAAGATATAATATAACAAGCGATTTAATTTCACTTAAATACATCAAATGAAAGAAAGAAAAAATAATTGCCCATTTTTATCAGATTTCATAAGAACAAAACATTAAACAAAACAAAATTCGGCAACATTTCTAAACATTAACAAATAAAAATACCTGAACAGACGCGCTTCCTTTATCAGAAATTTCAACTGGAACCAACCAGGTACTGTACTCATAAAACCAACTCATGCTCAAATTACACGTGGTCCCAGAAGCAATAATCGCAACACCGGACTCCCCCGGCTTAACGTAAGACGACAGAACGTCTATACGGTAAATCGTGATGTTCGACAAGACCATGCGAACATTGCCCACAAAAGGTATTTTAACTGTATTTTCAATCTTGGGTAGTTGCAGAGGGATTATTGCGGAAATTGCCTTCGTTATCAGTAAGTTCTTTATGAAGTCGAGCCCGGTTTGAGATATAACGATTGATGTGAAGAATTCTAGGTCTGGGTCGTCAACTTGAGCTAGCGAAGTGGTGTTAATAAAGAGAAAGGACGTTATGAAGAGAAGAAGAAGAAGAAATTTTGAAGAACTTTTTTTCGCTTTCATTATGATCTCCGAGGATTTCCGTTTTCGCAATGGCAGTTGGCAGAGCAGAAGAGGGATTTAGGAGCGTGAATGCAAGAGCAACGTTAATCCTTACTTCCATTTTCTCACGAAATGTCCAAAATATCCATAGTTTGTTAAGGTTTACCATTTATTTTTTTAAATTGTTGAAATAAATTTATGATAAATGAATAATAAAATTTTATTTGGGAATAATAATTAAAATTTAAAAAATATGAATGCTGATACAAATTTAACATTATTTATTGTTGATACCTAAATTTTTCAGTGATGAAAGATTTGATACACTACATAGATATATTATTGAGGTCGAAGTAAAAACTTCTCGGAAATTGCTTGAAATTATAGAAAAATGAGTTAGGAGTGAAACCAACTTACCAGCGAATAAACTCCAATGCTAAAGTGAGTGAAAAGGTGCAAGGCCAAATAAAAAGATAGAAAATACTGGTGTTTGAGTGTTTTTACTGACCTGGGAGACTGGGCTCGGGAAAAATGAGTACAGTAATTATCCCTTAACGCTTAAATTAAATCTTCTCTCAGAGCTCCCAACTATATCATTTCATCACGATATCTTGCCATAAAGCTCATGAGGCTCTCGCTGGGGCCTTACCGCAATAGAAGTACGGCATTTGCGCTTCGGGCGATTTCCACGGAGCCTCGAAATTCTTCCACAAAGCTTTGTCCTAACTGTCAAAAACTTCTAATAGTACCCTTCGGGAGGCTCCTAAACCACACCTAGGATTGCCCTTCCAATGTTAATGGGAATAAGAGGCACATTTGAAGTTTGTTTAGTCCTTGGATATGTATCATTTTTCTGAAGGTATCCAGATGCAATGTGGGGTCAGTCTTCCCAGTATAGGGCGCGATTTGCAGCATTTTGAACTTTCTGAGAATAGTCAACTCTATTATATCCTTGGTGAAGGGCGAATTACCGTATTTCTCTACTTTGATTTTTTGTCCTCGCTTCTTAACAGACTAGTTCTCTCACCTCCAATCCTGATTTCTTGCAATACCCTTCTGACACAGCCTTCAATCGTTTAGGGGTCCATAGATCGAACACTATAGTCTCGAGACCTGATTTCATCGAGATGAGACCGCAAATCTACCATGGTACGCCTATGCCGGGAGGGACTCTTTGGGTCTATTTTAGGACTGCACAGAGTAGCGGACATCATAGATTCGTCATAGTCGTGAGTTTTCGCTTCATTATGTGCATCTGGCCTGCCCTTTTCTTTTTATAAGCTGGTGAATCGGGTATTTTTGACAATCGCTCTCTTAGACGAGTGTTGAACTATTTATTTTTGCCCTCCCAAGAGACAATCGGTCCTTACTTTTGAGGCTTCTGGCACCACTTGTTGCTTTCTGTTACGCTCTTGTCGTCGGACAACGCTTGTAGCTCCGCCATCTCCTTTTCCAACAACTAATTTTTACGTTCCAGTTCCATAATCTTCTGATTATCAATCTCTCTCAGATTTCTTGGCTCTGTCGGCTCTCCTTTCATTTGCTAGGATTAGCCTCCTTCATCTTTGATAGTGGCTCGGCTGGCTGAACCCTCAATCTGGTGAGCCAACACTTCATTCTCATCAAATGACTCTGAAGTGCCCCCTTCTCCCGTGTGAAGGGGACCTCTAGCTGCTTCTTTTTGCACTTTTCTGGAAGGGCGACTGCGAGCGTTTCCTGTCATATCTACGCGAAACACTTTTCGAACTTTCTCTTGAGGCTTTTTGCAACGTTCCCAAAAATGGCGCCAACTGTTGATGCCTAAATTTTTCAGTGATGAAAGATTCGGCACACCACAC
>JAWDEX010000001.1:1454735-1471360 GCA_035221805.1 Trichilia hirta | reverse complement strand
AACTGAATTCAGCAAGTACAAGGTACTTCAGGTACTCTTCACCAATTTCTGCTTCTTCATAACAACTAATATAAATTATCCTTGGGACAAACAGACTGCACTAAGAGGCATACTTGGATGTACATAGAATATTTCAATCAAACGTGATACATTCCATAGACTAAATTTTCAGCAATTCAAATGCTTATTTCTGCAAACAATATTTCTAGGCCTTTAAATACCTTCTGATAAGTGAACAGATGGTCTCCGCTCTTTCACCCACTGATAACCCTGTGCAAGCCTCCATCCTTTACTTTTCATCAAGTATGCTATTACAATAGCAGGTGACCTGTCAAAAAGAACATAACTTCAATTCGATAGTTATCAGTGGCAATCCAATGGAATCCTCAACGCATGGCATTTAGAGGGACAGCAGAATCGTGACCCATAAGGCCCCCCACACCAAATGGTCTGTGATGCCTGTTTATACATATTTTGTGTTTGTGCATGTGCAAAAGTGTGTGTGCTTTCACTGAAACAGAAAATTTATTTTGAGATAATAGGTAACCTGTTTTTCCCAAACATGCAGTGCACAAGAACGCGAGCTTTGTCCCTTTCACATTGTTCTGCCAAGTAAATTCAAAAGATAAAAGAACCACATGTCAATTGTATTCCATGCCTATAGATAAATAGTAACTGCATGATTTTGTTAACACCCATGACTAATTAAACAGAGATACGATCAACATCAAACAGTTGATAAAGTCCAAAAACAAACCCTTTCATTTACTACATAAAAAAATGAGAGAATTTTTCTACTCTTCTTTATCCTATTACATAGTAAATACAATAACAAAGGTTGTTCCCAGCCTCATTATTTTGACTTTTGTCCATCCATCATTACACAGATTTAAAAGTGGTGACTGATCAGTTAAAATGTACTGAAAAATTATTCATGTATATAATGTGATGAGCCCAATGGAGATACCCAACTAAAGTCTAAACTGAGAGTAAAATTAAAACAGTTTACCATTTAACCATAGAAACAGTAGTTATAGAATTTGGATTGCATGGCCTATTCAAAAGAAGCTCAATCACAAAGAGATTAAATCGAGGCTGGTTTTGTCCCCATAGATCTGCTGTAGTTGGTTTCATATATCAAATGATAAACAAATTAAAAGCACAAAGAAATTGATTGCAGGTATCAAACAACTAAAGATGTTTATATGTCCTATGGACTCTAATGCACAGAAGCATAATTTAAAAGTCAGCTAAATTCAATTACAACCGAAGGCATAGAAGTATCAGGTAGTAAAACTTAAAAATCCTAACCATAAAACTAGAAAATTATGAATGTTGTCTATAAAATCACCTAAAAGCATATAGCGTACATATGCCTAATAAAGTGCTGACCAAACTTAAAAAAGGCACTACATGGAAAAGCATGTTCTCGTTTTCACTTTCTGATGCAAAATAAAGCCGCAGTATAGTAAATTCAAATATCAACAAAAGTCAGTGATCTCATTAAACAGCAGTCAAGGTTTTATTACCGAGTATACATAATGACCATAGCTCAAATAGGATTACTTAAGGTGCAAATATTTAAACATACCAGAATTCAGTACACCAATTTCAACTAGTGACAATTGTGTCCAAGCGTCTAAACCAAAAACAAATATTTGACCAACAAATACTGATTCAGAATAAGCATCAAAATACACACCTAAAAACTGAATTGCATCATCAAATTGTAAAATTTTGTCATCTTGAAGGCAGTGATAGGTAAATGAGTTTCTGTAGAGATTTTGACAAGAAGGCACCGTCTGCATACAGACAAAATAAGGGGTGTAAGTATATGCTATACATAATAAACAGTTTAAAACCATAGGAGTGCCTTTTTTACAAATGAACACAGTGCTCCAGAGAGAAAGTTATCCTTCCAGCAGAAGCAGATATATAAACACAAATGATGGAGAAAGGTCACAAATACATCCACAACCAATGGGACAAATTAATGAGAAACCACAAATAGATGATCATGCATAACTTCTATAGAAAGACCAAAACCTTTATTCATTACCAAGAATTTCAAGTGCTTGCACGTCAAATAAAAAAAAAATCATAATAGATAACAAGCAGTCATAAAATCAAATAAGCCATTCCAACTAAAACGTATGATGATAAAGACAATAGCATCTACCAGACCCCGTACAAAAGAATCCTCAACTGTAAAGCATCAATGTAAATCATTAATATCTGTCCCAAAGCAATGCTTGCACCGAGCATAAGAAGCAAGTCCTCTATCCTATACCAGATATAGTTGATTCATATATAAATCAAATCTTACCGACTTTGTCATTAATATGCAGCAAGGACTTTTACAACACGTCATCCTTTTTACTGGAGAAACGCTAAAAAAAAAAAAAAGAAAAAGAAAAAAACTTTGATAACTTTCAAATCTCTATTTCATCCTCCAACCAGTAACTAATTAGCATGAATTCTTGAAGGAAAATCAAAACAAAAAGACAAAATCCGCCATCAAATTACGGTTAAACAAAAAACTAGACCTAATGTAAAATAAAATAAATAAACAAAGATCGGTTCAGACCAACACTACCAAATTACAATTAATCAATTCGACAAAAATTTAAAAAAACAAAAAGAGAAGAAGAAGCTCACATTAAGAACCCGCGAAATCCCCTGAGTCTTGAGCAGCTCAGAGCGAGAAGCGTTGTCGTAGCTGCCCAAATACAAGAACTCGGGCAGGATCTCCGACGGGAAAGCGCTAACCTGGAGCGTCGATTTCTCCGCCGAGGACGACGACCTATGTCCGCAAATCCCGCAAACTTCTCCCTCCTCGTACTTGTGGTAGTGCCCACACACCGCGCACGGGTTCTCCCTCTCCCTCTTCCTCATAACTAATTATTATGAGAGTGAAAGGAAATTGAAAAGCTGATGAGATTGTCGTTGATTGATTTATGTGTATATATGAATAAAAATAAATAACTAAAAGAATTTGTTATCTTTGCTGACTGTGCTGTGTCGTATATATGTGCTCGGTTTCGAATCAGGAGACTATGATGCTTGATTTCAGAAATTCTTGATGTACATGTGCATGCATTCAACACAGCGATTTTTTTTAATGTTGTTGTTTTTGTGATCTGATGGTATGGGGCTTTTGATATAATAGATTGGCGTTAGGGTAGTTGATCAATCATCGTCTGCCACGTTAACATCATTGTCCTGAAGTGCCAAATTTTAGGAAAGGAGAAGAAGAGCTGTGAAGGCATATTATCACTTTACCCACTCTAAGTCTGATTATATTTTCACGAGACATTCAAAATGCAAAAATGAATACCCTTTTTTTTTTTTTTAAATTATATTTTGTAAATATTCTTATATTCTTATATATAATAATAAAATTAATTAAAATTATTTATTTATTCTTTATCGCCTTCAATAATTTGTAAAAAAATAAATTTTATCAAAAAAGTCTATTCTTTTTGAAATTTATTTTATTTTCATATTTTGTTCTATAGTCTTAATGCTATTTACAATTAGTTAATTAAGATTTTTTAGATGATTGTAACATATATAATTTATATGGTAATTATTATAAATAAAAAATCAATTAAATATTTAATAGTTTTATTTCAATTTTTATTGTTAATATATATTTAATTGTTAGGCGATAATGATAATTTAATAAAAATTATGATAATTATTTCTTTAGATTATTGGGGATAGAGTGTGTGAATTTTTTAAAAATTATTTAGTCTTAATTGCTAATTTTTTACTTCTAATAATAAGTAAATAATATATTTTCATAATATGAGATATAAATAATTGTATGTAATTATTATTATTGTATATAAAGATATAAAGATAATTATAAATAATATTTTTTAAGAAAAAAAGAGATAAATAACTATTTTTATATTATTATTATTATAATTTAAGTAAAATATTAAAAAATTTTAAGAGAGATAAATAATAATAACCATTCTTATAAATGGAAGCTGATAGGGAAATTTTTGTAAAGATCTGCTGCTTATGTTTTTATAAACCATATGTTAAGAAAAGATTTTTGAAAATTTATAAAAATAACCCTTACACAATTAAATTAACCGTTAGTTAATCATTAAAAAATATTAAAGTATTTTTCAATTCACCATTGTCGTCATATAAAACGATAAAATTCAAACACTAAATTTTCTAAAACACTCACCATAAATTATATTCAAAATTTTAAAATATAATAACAATTATATTTATATTTTTTAATTTAATTTAAAAAAATAATAAAATTTTAATTTTTATTATATTCGAATATAATATGTGGTGTGGGTTAATTAATCCTATTCAAACTCACTTATATATATATATATATTTTAGTTAAAATTTAAATAATTATATAATTAAATCTATATATTCTTGGTTTGGTTTTTAAAAGTTCTGCAGTTTGAATTTCATCTTTGTATTACTAATAACAAAGGTAAATTAACAAATTTAAATATTTAAATATTTTTTATTAATAGTCAACTAACAGTTAATTAGATGATTTTACTGTACAATGCAGGAGAGCTTCTGTGAATTTTAATAAACCTTCTCTCATTCTATAGTTCTCGCGAGAGGGCTTTAAGACTACCCAAGCAAAAATTATGATGTATTTTTAGATTTAAGAATTTTTCTTATTTTAAATATTTTCTAAAATGGTTATATTGACAACTCAATAGATATACTTTTAATGAAAACAAAATAATATGACAAATTATTTCATCTAACGTCAGAACAAAGCACCCCTTAAAAGACGAATATACCCCTATATATACCGTCAGCAGAGGCGGCTAATGGTAATTTTCCGAGAGCGAAATTAGACGGCCGCTTTCCTCTTCTCAAGTGCCGCCACTTTTGTACTGCGGAACAATCCAAAAATCACGAATGTAATTAGCAAGCTAGAGCAGCGGGAAACTAGAAGTTCTTGTAGTTTTACGAAGTTTCAGACAATATCCATGGCAACATCATCTTGGCGACTGCTCTTACTACCTTCTCGCTTTCAATTTTCTCGTTACATTTCCTCTTCATCTTCTTCTCGGGTTGAAGGTTTCAGCCCACCTCCTCTTTTCACCCTTCGCAGAGTCGTTGTCACTGGTAACACTAACAGCACTCATTTTCTGTACATATATGTTGACAAGTTTTTGTGGACTATCCTTTTTTGTCAAGCTAGTTTCTTAGGAAAAATTCAGGAAATTTTGAACGGGAGGCTTTTGTAGCACATGTGGTTTTTGATGAATTATAGAGCATTTTAATGTAATTTTGATGAATTTTAGGGAAGGTTTTTCATGATTCTCAGAAAACTCAGATGGGATTTCTAATCATCTTCGAAGTAGAAGATATCTCTGATTTATTTTGAGAGGTTTTGAATGAATTTAAAAATTATTAGGATTTATTTAATTTATAAAGAGGAATGAGGGATAATGAAATTTATTCATTCATGCAGACACGTGTATATTGAATTTTGATTTTCAGGTATAGGCATGGTGACTCCGCTTGGCTGCGGCGTGCAAACCACGTGGAAGCGTTTGATAGAGGGTGAATGTGGGATAAGGGCAATTACAACTGAAGATCTTAAGATGGATAATTTTGATAAAGAAACTCAGTTACATGCATTTGATCAGTTGACTTCAAAAGTTGCTGCAGTTGTACCTTGTGGGACTAATACTGGGGAATTCAATGAGGAATTGTGGCTTAATTCTAAAGTAAACATATTTGTTGCTCTGGATTGTCTTATCAGTTGTGAGTGATAGATTGTGTTTGGACCACTTCGATTATTGCTTTGTGAAAATTTGTTGATGTCAGATAGCTTATAATGATTGCTTTACTTGTTAGTAGGAAAAAGTTTTACATAGATTGGTGAATGGATTAATGATATTTACCAAATTTGAATACTGGGTAGTGAGTGCACTGGTTAGAAATTTGGGGAATTGTGAACACTAGAACTATCAGTCTTTCTATATCACAACTTGTCTCAGTCTTTGATGATACATAACAGGTTTTTGGATTCTTTCTTATGCTCATTTTAAGTACTTTTACATCATTATGAATTCTTCTACTTTAGGATCACAGATCAATAGCAAGGTTTATAGCCTATGCGCTATGTGCAGCTGATGAGGCTCTACATGATGCAAAATGGCTGCCTATCGATCAGAAACAGAAGGAAAGAACGGTAGTAAATTCTTAAATTCAGAAAACATGTGGATATGTTCGATTTGTTGGTGGTAGATGTTTTCTTAATGCAATGAATACAGGGAGTATCCGTTGGTGGGGGGATAGGAAGCATAAGCGATATAGTTGATGCAGCAAAAATGATTTGTGAAAAGGTTGACTACCAGTACCTCTTACTTTATATAGAAAATTCATCCTAATCCATGTTTCACTATTACCACAATTTTACACTTCTCTGAGTGATTATTTTTCATCTTGATATTAACTATGGGATTTACAAATGACTTATGGTTCTGGAAATAACTAATGTAAGTCCTGATAACCCTGCTTTTTCAGCGACTTCGTCGGCTTAGTCCATTTTTCATTCCACGAATACTAATCAATATGGCATCTGGTCATGTGAGCATGAAATATGGATTCCAGGTGCGTTAAGTTCTGTAATTGAAGATTAAATACAATGGAAAATACAGTGAGCCTTTGAGGATGTAACTGAGCTATTGAATTACATTCCTTGTTTGACTAACTTATACAATCATCAGGGCTTGTGAAATTGTGCTTTATATTTCTGTTTGTCATTGTTCATTGATCAATTATTTTAGAGAAATCAGTTGTTCAAGTGAGAATTTCAGTTGTAGGTAATTTCACATTATAACAGTCAATTTTCCAAGTTGCACGGTTTAAAAGATGATATCTTATAATTACAATATTATGTGTGCGTGTGTGCATACATATGTATATATACACACTCATACATATGTATATATACACACTCGCATAAAAAAAAAAAAAAAAAAAAAAAAAAAAAAAAATTGAATGTTGTTCAAATACTTTGGAGTTTAATGCCCTCAAGAAGCCAGCTGCATTTTTCTTTGTTCTAGTTTCATTATTTGCAGTAATATTGATATATTTTCTGGTGATTTGTGGTTATTTTCTTGATATTATTCAAAGAGACGATATTACTGCATAGTCTTGTCTTACTTTTAAATATAGGGACCAAATCATGCTGCAGTAACTGCTTGTGCTACTGGGGCACATTCTATTGGGGATGCTGCCAGGATGATTCAGTTTGGAGATTCAGATGTTATGGTGGCTGGGGGCACAGAGTCGAGTATTGATGCTTTATCTATAGCAGGATTTTGCAGGTAAGCGTCGGACCTTATTTCATGCCTTGTCTCCATGCAAGCTACTTATTCAGCCCTCTTTTCTGCAGTGTCTTCTTTTTCTTCGGAATAGAATTGGTTCATGAGGGTGGAGAATGGAAAAACGTAGGACTAGTGTCTGAAGTGGTGTTACTAGATGAATGGAGAAAATAAAAATGCCTTGAATATCTATGATGGTTCTGTAATATTCTTAAAACTATATCCGAGAATTTACAGCTACTTTCTTGGGTATATTGCTTTCAAATAAATATGCAGCTGGATTTTCAATGTTTAGGCTGCCCAAGTTTCATATAAATTGTAACGAGATCTGCTCAGTGAAATTAATCTTCCTATTCTTATGTATGGCATTATATATTAGATATTAAATAGCACAATTTATGGAATTCCAGGTCAAGGGCTTTGACTACAAAGTACAATGCTACCCCACAAGAAGCTTCACGACCTTTTGATTGCGGTCGAGATGGTTTTGTGTAAGTAATTACAGATAACAGGTTAATATCTCATTTCATTGCTTGTCGCTGTTCTATTTCTTTATGTTTTCTGTTATCAAACTTACACTTCAAACTCAGAATAGGTGAAGGTTCTGGTGTCTTGGTACTAGAGGTGAGTTGGACATGTCTTGTTGACATTACGATTATTCTTCTTCCTTATTCTCTATGGGTGAATCTTCACTGTTTTCGAACTTTTTTTTTTCTGATCTTTGTTAAAAGGAACTTGAGCATGCCAAAAAACGAGAAGCCAAAATATATGCTGAGGTTCGCGGCTATGGGATGTCAGGTTATTTTTCAGAACTACTAGAGTTGAAATAATCAGTATTTGTACTTATGGTCTTCCATTTGTGAATCATTGATTTTTAAAGGCAATGATGTTGTATAGGTGATGCGTATCACATTACTCAACCACATACTGATGGAAGAGGTGCCATTTTGGCTATGACACGGGCCTTAAACCAGGTACTTAATGATGATGATGAATTTTGTAACTGTTGTGTGTCCTGGAGTAATTGTTAGCAGCTGAACAAAAGTGACATTTGAGTATTGAAATTATTGTATCATTGTTTTATGAGCTACTTGAACAATCTTTGGCACTGATTTAGCTGTCAACATGGATCTGGCATAGGTTAGACAACAATTCAATAATTCTTGTCTTTATATTGATGCCTCACCTAAAATTAACAAGGATAAATGTGAGCATCTGGATTATCTTTCTTATATATGATTACTGTAGCCTGAGAACTTGCCAAAATTGTTGGAGAACCTTGTTATCACAGTGTCCATATAGCTTTATTTATTAGGGCCATTGGCAATGTCCAGTCTTGGCTTCCATTCCCTATTGACTGTAGAAGTTGACTTCCTTAGTGTGGTATGATCCCATGGATGGCCTAAACAAATTTCGTCTGATGTGGCATATTTTTGGAGCTCTGTATGGTTATGGTTCTGTCATATCTTAATACGCTTGAATTTCATTTCTTGCAGTCCGGACTTCATTCCAATCAAGTGGATTATGTCAATACCCATGCTACATCTACACCTTTGGGTAAACATTTTGTCCTTTACAGATTGCTCGTGACCTGTTAACTTAAGAATTTTGTATTTTCTGTAACTCGCAATTCTGGACTGTAATCGTAATGCAGGTGATGCTGTGGAAGCCACTGCTATCAAGAATCTATTCTCTAGCCATGTCACATCGGGTGCTTTGGCCTTTTCCTCCACCAAGGTATATTTAGTTCTGGATCTCATTGTATTTTGGAGGAGGATTCTGAAAATCGGTTCTCTTGGCAGGGCAAATGATTCGTTCTTCTTGCACTTAGCATGGTTGAAATAACTTCACTGCATATGCATTCACAATATTTGCTCGGTCTATCAAATTGATTGCCTAATCAGAGTGTTATTTACCATTATTATCATAAATTGTGTTCGATGCTCACATTTTAGGGTGCTGTTGGTCATCTCCTTGGAGCAGCTGGAGCTGTGGAAGCAATATTTTCTGTTTTAGCTGTTCACCATGTAAGTAATGGTAGATTAACATGCTTTTTATATGATTGAAGTATTCATACAGTAGTGGTACCCAGTTTACGAAATTTCTTTGGGCTGTTAGCGCGAATCAAAACAAAGATACGTGTGTGTATTAATCTATCAATATGAACCAACAAATTGCATGTTTTAAAAGGTCCCATCTCACTATTTTACAGTGGATGTGTATTTGCCACTAAACATACCCACATCATAGAAGACCTACTTTCAACAGTTCCTGTTAGACTTTTGAGCCCATAAAAAATTTGCTCTGATAACAGCATATACCGTGGTTTCTTTTCTCAGGGAGTTGCACCTTTAACTCTAAATCTCACTAAACCGGATCCTGTATTCGATGGTGATTTCATGCCGTTAACTGCCTCAAAGGAGATGCCAATAAGAGCAGCCTTGTCAAACTCTTTTGGCTTTGGAGGAACAAATGCTTCCCTTGTCTTCACCAAATGTTAACATCACTGCATCAAAGTAGTGTCTAGCTATGGAACTTAAGAAATGACTTGAGGATAGTCCTAAAATTTTACTTCTTTCTCGTTCTCTTTCCCTTTCACCTAAGTTTTAATGTTTTCTAGACTTTCTCAAATTATAATTGATTGAAATTGCCTTTTGCTGATGGCAAATGCGGCTGCAACGAAAAAGGTGTCGTCAAAAGTTACCCGGCTTAGTACTGAAACTGAAAGGTGCATAAAGGGATGGATTTTTGTGCAGTAAAGCTGTATTTACTATTTCATATCAATGTCAAGGTACATGATTTACACTCCCATTTACAAAAATTTATTTTTCTCAATAAAACAAATGATCACTTTCACTTTATTAACTGAATGTCACATTTGATTCTTTTTCTATCCATAAATTATCATTCAGTTCCCTGTTTGTGTTATAGTTAAAGTTTTGCAGTTAGCTTTACCAGATGATGCAAGTGCTTTTGGTGATCCTAGGGCACTTGGCAGAATTTTCTCCAACTTAATTAGAAACAAGATTCTGTCAAATGGATTGAATACTATATCACTTCTATTCATTTGAATGAAATGTTGCCTCTACTATATTAACACCAAGATACATTATGAGTAATTTCTATTAAGATCGCAGGCTTTCTACAGATCTGTGATAAATTTCAGAAAGAAAATAACTGATTGCAGAACTACCCACCTGAATGGACAAATTGAATGAATAATTAAGTGTACATTGACTTAAAACCTTCTGTTAAAGGAACCACTTTTGCTGAGACTTTTGACTGCAACTTCAATGCAGCTTGCCGGATGTCCTGCAGTTAAAGAGAAACGCTCAACATTGTCCATGAGGGAAAGAACTAAAGCTCATGCCTACTATAGATAGTTTTTGTCAATAAGATATTGCTGCTCATTAAGTGTCATATGTGATGCATTTTCATGAACTGTACTAGATGAATAAATCAATTGGAATTATGCAATATTATTTTTAGGAGGCGGCAAATATAAATCTAATATAGTTGTTGAATCTAGTAGTTGAACTGAATACATCTGACTCCGACGTAAATGTCTGTTGGGAACTATGCAATAATCATACATACATGCATTGGACTTAAAGCTTTTTCAAATAAGGAAATCATAAAATATTTTGATTTTAATCAAATAGTCACCTCTATATGATAGCGGGAGGAGAAATGTGTTAATAACACTGCTTTATTTCTGATCCACTGAGCATTGTCAATGATCTACAATTTTAAGAAATTGAAAATTCCACTAGTTAATAGAACTCGTACCAACGAAGCCATTGATTTTATCTATTGGCAAAATCAACACTTCACTTACTTCAAACAAATGAGAATGGCCATGTTGTCGTGCATGTTCAATGCTAAATCCATCATCTAAGAAAGTTGCCTGTTAAGAGTGCCTCACCATCAGATATAAAAATCCAAGAGATCATAACCGAATAAAGAACATAACGTTGGTTTGGGATATTCATTCATTTTATTTGAAGATGCTAGAAATCCTGCATGTGTTAGCGAGGTATTTCCACACAAGCATGTTCACATATACAGACTCCTAAAAGAAGATCCAAAAAACACAAACGATACAAAACAGTTAGGACTGAAACTTGTTTATAATAACTATGATTTGATATGATTGGAGGTCCCATAACATCTATGATTCAGGGGCGAACCATATTGCCAATCCTGATAGGATTCGGAACCTATCATTTTTACATGTTTGTCCACAAATACCTCCCTTGAACAAAACACAACAAAGGAAAGATTGCATGATATGGAGATGGATCTCCTAGATTGTGTGGCATAGGAATCCACCCAATCATCGAATGTATTCTGGCAATGAAGGTAAGTTCTACCAGATTTACACAAAAGGCTCACATATATTTCTAACACATGATTATTTAATAAGCAAAAGGCTTACAAACAGGACCTTCCACAGCCTATACCTCAGTAATAAGAATTTTTGCCCTCAATGCATCAGCATTACGTGGATTAAGCATATAATCTGATGTTGTATCCCCAGTAAATGCCACCTCTGGAGATAATATGATATCTGTAATCTATAATGAAAAACTAAAAGAGAAATGAGTATTTTGTAATGGAGATCTAAAGAAAATCATTTTTCAGAAGAGTCAAACCTCGACACCAGATTTCTTCAACTTCTCAATTTGCTTCCCTTTCAGATGAATATACTGCTTCTTCAGTTTTTTCCTCACTGAGTAGATCACATAACCCTGAAATGCACATATCTTCGTGTTTTACACTAATCGTTTTCCAATTTCAAAACAATTTATAGTACGAGCATTGCATATTAATTTAGTAAACATGTACATAGAAGAACCCAATCCCTATCTCGGTATTCTAATACAGTGCTGAAACACAAAACATGTATTTAATGATCACAAACCCACTACTCAAAAAATTCTTTTGAAAGACATATCAGCAAAAATTGAGGTACTTAAAGTGGACCGAGCAGTAAGAATCCTTAATCCATAACTTTCCTTTTTGTGGTATTCACTTATTCAAAAAATAATTTGATGATACACACCTGGCTTGGTATGACATGGTGAGTCTTAAATGGACGGACAACAATGTCATTCCGCATCTCATAAGTTTCACCTGACGTCAATATCATAAAGTTATCTTCAATAAACAGAAAGCCTTGAGAACTTGCCAGCCAAAAGCGTAACTTAGAAAGCCAAAGCAACATACCTACATCTAATGCAACCAAATCGAGATTTAGTTCCACATTGCCCAAACTCCGGTGAATTTCAAACAGCTTCTCCACATCTTCTTTAATGGAAGGAGGAACAAATATTGTTGGCGGCTTTAAGTTGTATAAACTACGACTTGCTACATACATTGGTAGCCCACCCTAAGACAGGAAATACGAGTTCATGAGAACACTTACAGACAAATCCGAAACAAGTAGCTCCGGGCACAAGCAAAATAAAACCCACCAAAACGTCATATTACAATACCATGAAATCTGCTACAGAAAATAAATTTTTAAATAACTGCCTTAACAAATTGTAAATCAAGCTGTAATAGGGTCTATCACGTACTTACAGAATTTCCATAAACTATTCTGTCCAATAAAGGATTACTAAAAAGAGTAAAATAGTATAAGCGAGCTTACTATGTGATCGAGATGGCCATGCGAAATAAAAACAAAGTTCTGCTGAATAGCTCTAGTTGGGCATCTCCCAATATCAAAAGCACACTTGAATTCCGGTATTATGACACAAGTTTCGTGGCCGCCAACAGAAACACCTTCGATAGAGTAGCCTTCCAAGTCTATGCCTTTCCGAATGACAGCGGCCCGAGCCTTGCGATACTCTTCTTCTTCGTCGATGGCGCGGCTGATGGACGATAAAATTCCGGCGGATTTCAGGGCATTTACGAGACTGACATGGGGTTGGACAGCGAGATTATGGGGAGATAGTGGTGATTTTGGGAAGGAGGAGTGATGAAACGGGAAAGCTGAAGGGAGTTTGGAGGGCGAAATTGTAAGAGAAAGTTGCATTATGAATGAAGTTAGGGAGAGAAGGGGGGCCTAGAGAGTTTTTTCACTGGCTTTGTCTGAAAGACCAATCTGAAACTCTCGATATTCGGGAGACAACGCGGCTTGTGGGAAGAAAAGCAATATACGGCGCCGTTTGAGTTGGTTCAAGTTACACAACGTAAACTTCACTATTTGATTGCAGATTGTCTGATGCACGTGTAAGCACATACACGTTCCAACTTGAAATTTTTTTTTATCAGGTGGTTAAGGATAATGATAACAAATTTAATTCTGTTATCCTTTAAAATAAACAACACAAATTAAATTTGAACTTTGAAGCAACAATGGACATGTGAAAAATTAAGACAAAAAGCACATTACTACAAAAAGGGCGAATGAAAATCAAATAGTTTAAGAGTAACAATAATGTCAGGACAAATTTTCTAACATTTAACATTGCTTATAGTTTACACTTTTAACATATGAAAAGAGTTCTGTTACAATCGAAAATTTTACGCATTGAAAAGCTGGAAAAATTGTAGCTGAAACTATGTTACAACACTGTACAAAGCTGTTGGAAAACCGAAATTTTGTTCCTTTCCCTGCATGCGTACTTCACCTTTCCAGGACATCAAGAATGTGTGATGCAGTGGATTTATCCAAAAGGGGCAAGAACCTGTTTAAGATATTGAGACTGCATATGCCACATAGCTGCAAACTGTAATCTTCGAATGTGAGAATGTAATCTCAGCATTCTGAACAGTAAAACCATGAATGATGGGCAAATGGAAGCCTTGTCCAAGGTGTGCATTTGAAAACAGTTTGGATTACTGTCCAGACCACAGGCCGGCTACATTAATCGGAAAAGAAATGAACTTTTCATCAGTAAAAGTGTAACTTGTAAACTTTTAACAATGATCCTAGTTTGGGTAAACATTAGAAACAAACATACCTGAATGAGATACAAGTGCAGATTACCGATCTCGCTACACTTCAATGACATTGTACAGATACCCAATTTCATATTACCGCCTAGGTTATTACCTGAGAATTTAACTGAACCTGAGCCATGAATAACCTGCAAAAATGTAAAAACACTAGAATGATATTCATGGTACTAAAGCCAGTGTGACACTGAGTTACATAAATTTGGAGCTCCTCAATGTAAATGCCACTCAAACTGAAGACAGCTAGACTTTTCATGGTATTAAAGCCTCTGTGTGTGTGTGTGTGAGTTTTCCTACATATCTGTCAATAAGCTTACCAACAAAATGCAATCAATTGATATTACTCTGTCTGCTTAAAAAACATCAATAATCAGGTCCTGTACATACTTAGCATCAACATTATGTTCTGCAACACTTATCACTAGAGGAGAAGATAAAGAGAGATTCTAATTCATATCCTCATTTGGGTATTTCTTGTAGAGTTGAGGAATGATAAATCTCCATCCCGCACAGCACAAGAGATCTGGGAGGTAGCAAAAGAGCTCTACTCCAGCAAGGAGAATACCTCGAGAATTTTCAAGATTGAAAGCAATCTGCATGATCTTCGACAAGGGGACCTTACCGTCACTCAATACTAAATCATTATCACTTGACATTGGCAGCAGCTGGATCTATTTGAAGAACATCATTGGGGCTGACAGTTGATGCAAAGAAATACAAAGAAATAATCAGAGGGAAGAGAATATTTAAATTCCTGTTGGGACTCAACAAGAAGCTTGATGAGGTCCTAGGGCGAATATTGGGGATGAAGCCCTTGCCTAATATCCAAGAGGTCTTCTCAGAGGTTCGTCGAGAGGAAAGCAGAAAGAAAGTAATGATGGGAGGACCTTCTATTGATTCTGCTGCAGAACATTCTACTCTAGCTGCTTGAGGGAATCAACACAAAGGCGATGACTATTCACAAAAGAAGGGGAGACCGTGGTGTGATCACTGTCAGAGACCAGGTCATTCTCAGGATAATTGCTGGAAAATCCACAGCAAGCCTGCAGATTGGAAGCCTTCAAGAACCAAACCTGGTAAGCAAATTCAAGGAAATCACGTCACAGCTGAAGAAGGATCTTGTCCCTCCGAATCCAATAGGAACAACTTGAAGTCCTGCAAAAGATGTTTTCTCAACAAAATTCTCATTACGCTCACAATATAATTGGAACAGGATCTACAGCAAAAAAAGGTAAACTACTTCAGTACCCCACTGTAAATTCAGGAAAAAATAGCTCATGGATTGTAAACTCAAGTGCATCCGATCGCATGATGGGAGATACTACACTCTTTCACAATTATAATCCATGTCAAGAAAATCTTGCAGTGAAAATAGCAGATGGATCCCTCTCTAACGTGGTTGGAACAGGTTCCATCATTATTTCCAAGGACCTAACCCTTACATCAGTTCTTCAAGTTCCAAGTTTAGACTGTAATCTCTTATCAATTAGCAATCTCACTCGGGAACATAATTGTATTGCTAAATTTTACTCGAACTTGTGTCATTTTCAGGATTTGGATTCAGAGAGCATGATTGGCAATGCTAAGGTGTGCTTGGGACTTTTTTTTTCTTGAAGTTGGTGAATTTCCTGGAAGACTAACTTGTAATGCAGTATGTATGGGGTCAAAAATTCAGTCTAATAATCTCTTGAGTCAAAAAATTCAGTCTAATAAGAGCCCTATTTCTTTGATAATTAGAGTAAAGATAATGCAATCATGTTATGGCACTATCATCTAGGTCGTTCTAATTTTTTGTACCTTCAAAAGTTATTTCCTTCTTTGTTCAAGAATAAGAATCCAAAAAATTTTCAATGTGAGGTGTGTCAATTTTCAAAACATGTTAGGAATTCTTATCACGTTCAACCATACAAGGCACCTCATCCCTTTTCACTGATTCATAGTGATGTATGGGGGCCATCTGGAATAAAAAACATCACAGATACCAAGCGGTTTGTGTCATTTGTAGATGATCATACCAGGATCACATGGCTGTTTCTTATGAAAGAAAAATCAGATCTTGGCCAAATTTTCAGAAAATTCAACACTATGATTCAAACTCAATTCCAAACAAAAATAAGTGTTGAAAACTGAAAATGCAAAAGAATATTTTGAGATAATTCTGGGTGATTATCTTGAGAGTTAGAAAATTGTTCATCAGAGTACATGTGTAGACACACCCTAACAAAATGGAATTGCAGAATGAAAAAGTAGACACCTTCTAGAAGTTGTCCTGTCAATCATGTTCACCACGCATGTTCAAAAATTTTTCTGGGG